>CAKNXH010060870.1:15227-35792 GCA_932178445.1 Andricus quercusramuli
ACTTTTGGTAGAGAATTAATGTTCTTGTTTGAAAATTCATCTTTTTGTTTGAAAATAAAACTACTTGATTGAAAGTTAATTTTTTTGTTAAAAATTCATCTTTTTGGTTCAAAATTCATCTATTCCAGTTGAAGATTAATCGTTTTAGTTGAAAATTTGTTTTCATTTTGGTGGAAAATTAATTTTTTCAACTGAAAATTTATCTATTTCATTTTTGGTTAGAAACTGACTTTTTTTAGTTGAAAATTCAACTATGTGGTTAAAAAATGTTTTTGTGATGATCTTTGTCGACGAAGGGAAGGGGTGGAAAAAGTATTAAAAATAGCATGACGTAGTTTTTTAACGGCCTTTAATTTTCTTTTAATTTTATACTAATTTGAACTAACTCATTTTATTTTTTTCAGTTTTTCTGAAGCAAATCCTGGCTGCTTGAAAGCTAAACTCCGTCGAAACAATTTTGCTTCTACTTAAATTTTTATTTTTATGGAGGCATTTTCATGGTAAAGTAATCTATTTTTTCCAAAAATCCTATTTTCCTACTTTATGAGGATTCATATCTGTAAACCTTGTAAATAAGACCGTGTGATTCGAGTCCTAAAAGGGAGAAGAAGATCTTACTACTAAAAAAAAGAGACGAGTACATCGAATTAATATAAATTTCGGAAATTCTATTTATTTGCAAACATTTTGCGAGATCCCTTTTTTATTTGTTGACTATTAATTTTGATAAGTATTCTGTATTTTTTATGACGCAAGGTATTCTTCTTCCTGTATCCATTTTGAGCCGATTCTCTCTACTCGACTTATTGATAAGTAATTATTAAGTTTTAGTATCTTCCTGTATTTTTAAAATATTTGTTATAACAAAAAGTCAATTCTTGTCACAGTATATCATTTTCTATAATATATGAAAATATTGCGAGTATTTACGAGTGAAACAATTATCAATTATGTGTCTTGATCAATTAAATAATGCCTTTGCATCAGAAAGTATTTGCAATTCTACAATTAGAGAATTGGTTTTATATATATTTATACATTTTATACTCATCTAAAGACGAATATTTTCTTATTTTAAATCATGTTTCATATAATTATAAATTTGATGAATTTCTGTTTTGAAAGGATGCTTTGAAGTGCAAGAGTTATTTTAAGTGTTTCAATGTTACTAGAAATTATTATTATAAATTAAGTAGGTTTATTAGTTTAGTAGTTTATTATTATAATTAGTAGTATTAATAACTTGTGAAATTATTACGTCAATCATTGCTGTGTAAAGTCGTATTTTTTATTAAAGTGTAAATAAATTATGTAACCGTTTTGTATAATTGTATTGCACGTAATTGAGCGACGCAAAAATATATAAAATAATCACTTTAAAATTTCTATTTTCATTCTGTAATTTTTTTTTTTCATCAAAATTTCAACTTTTAGACTTTGATTCAGAGCTCGTGCTTAGCCATTTTTTTCGCCGGACTTTTTACGAAAGGTGATTTAATGTTGAAACTGGATCTTTTCGTGGAAAACTCGGGGATTCTTCGTCCTTCGAGGTTGATTCTTCGGAGGTTTTTTGGATATTCGTATCGAGTTTGATATCTTGAATCCACAGGAAGAACGGGACGATGATCCGATTTTATTTCTTGCGGCAACGAACTGATGGAAGAATTTTTTTATTAGGATTAATATTAAAAAAGAGATTTGGTAAGGGAACGTCCATTAATTACAAATTTTTTGCCGAGTTTAACGAGATTTCCAAAGATTTTTAAAGGTTTTACAGATTTTAAATGATTTAAAAAGATTTCTAGAGTTTCAAGAGATTTTAAATGATTTTAATGGACTCAATTTTAAGAATTTTTTAAAGAATTTGAATGGATCTTAATATATTGGAAAGAATTTCAAAAGATTTCGAAAGATTTATTTATGGGAATTTGAAATTTTCAAGGATTTTCACAGGTTTTAAGGGATTTCCAAATTAAAAGAATGGATTTCAAATGATTTTATGTGATGCCGAAGTATTTTCACGAATTTTGAAGGATATCAGGGGATTTTAATAAAATTTCTAAAATTTTAAGGGTTTTGGAGAGATTTCTGAGGATTTCAAAAGTTTTGTAAATTTTCAAAAGATTTCAAATGATTTTAAGAGATATAAAGAGGTTTTGGTGATTTTAAGGAATTTCGAGGAAGTTTAATGACTTTTAAAAGATAAGTCCCTGGATTTCAAAGGATTTTAAGATTTTAAGAAGGGTTTCGATTATTTAAAGGGATTTCAAGGAATTTTAATGGCTTTTAATATAATGAAAGGGATTTTCAAGGAACATTTTTAAATAAATTTTAAAAAGATTTTAAAGATTTCAAGAGATCTCATAAGATTTCGAAATTTTTTTGCGGAATTTCAATAATTTTAACCGCTTTTAAAAAATATTTTTAAATAGATTTCGACAGATTTTAAAGGATTATAGCATAATTTCATGGAATTTTGAAGATTTTAAGTAATTCCACGGAAAGATATTTCGAAGTTTTGAAAAGATTCGAAAATAATTTGAATCTTAAGGAGATTTTGAAACATTTTCAACAAAATGTACATCTTGGAAAATTTCGAAAAAAAAAATTTTTAATATTTTTTAGAATTTTGAAAGGTTTCAAGAGAATAAAAAAATGTGCATAAGATTCTGAAAAATTATTTTTGATTTAAAAAATTTTTTCAGGAAACTTCCAAAAGTTTTGAAATCTGTTTCAAATTGAAAAAGATTCCAAAATGTTTCAAATGATTTCCTGAAATTCTTGAAAACTCTTTGAAATTAAAAAAATGTCTTTTAAATATTCAAGATTTTTTTCAGAATTCTTAAAAATCTTTTGAAATGTATTTAAATCTTTTTAAAATTATTTAAATAATTTTTAATACTGAAAAATCGTTTGAACTTTACCCAGGATTTTTTTTCGAAAATTATACTTTTTAAGAATATTAAAGGGTTTCAAGAGAATAAAAAAAATCTTAAGATTTTTCAAGAATTTCAGCAAAAAATGGAATAAAATAGTTATAAGTTTTAAAAAAGGTTTGAAAACTGTTTGAAGAGAAAACAATTTTTTTTCATAAGTTTCCTGGAAAAATTGCCAATTATTTTTTATTTAAAAAATGGATTTTAAGAGGAAATTAAAAAAGATTTTAAAACGTGCAAATGATTTTCTAAAAATTAGGAAAAAAAGTTTCAAAAAGATAGAAAAATAACTCTTCACCGTAAAAGCTTGAAAAATTTTTTAAACAAAATGTAGATTTTTGAATATTTCGAAAAATATGTTTTTTAAGAATATTAAAGGGTTTAAAAGAAATAAAAAAAATTTCTTAAGATTCCTGGGTAAAGTTCAAACGATTTTTCAATATTAAAAATTATTTAAATAAATTTCAAAAATGTTTCAATACATTTCAAAAGATTTTTAAAAATTTTGGAAAAATCTTGAAGATTTAAAAGATATTTTTTCAATTTGAATGATGTTTCAAGAATTTCAGCAAAAAATTGAATCAATTTAGAAGACATAAAGTTTTAAAATTTAAAAAAAAATTTAATTTTGAACTGATTTCAAAAAATTTTAAAACGAAATGTAGCTTTTTAAAATTTTTTAAAGTAAGCTTTTTAAGATTTCTGAAAACTGTTTCAAGAGAAAACAATTTTTTTCTTAAGATTCCTGGAAAAATTGCAAATTATTTTTTATTTAAAAAAATGAATTTTAAGAGGAAATTGAAAAAGATTTCCAAATGTTCAAATGATTTTCTAAAAATTAGGAAAGAAAGTTTCAAAAAGATACAAAAATAACTTTTAACCGTAAAAGATCTCAAAATTTGTTAACAAAATATATATTTTTGAATATTTCGAAAAACTATACTTTCTAAGAATATTAAAGGGTTTCAAAAGAATAAAAAAATTCTTAATATTCCTGGTTAAGGTTCATACGACCTATTATTATAAAAAATTATATAAATAAAATTTAAAAAGATTTCAATCCATTTCGAAAGACTTCTAAAAATTCTTAAAAAATATCTTGAAGATTAAAAAGATTTCTTTTTTAATTCGAAAGATTTTTCAAGAATTTCGGGAAAAAATTGAATAATTTTAAAAGATATTATGAAGATTTGAAATTTTTTTTTAAATTTAATTTTGAACTAATTTCAAAAAAATGTTAAACAAAATGTAGATTTTTGTAGATTTTGAAAAAAGGAAGCTTTTTAAGATTTTTGAAAGCTATTTCAAGAGAAAACAATTTTTTTTTCTTAAGATTCCTGGGAAAATTGCAAATGATTTGAAAACATTTCAAATATTTTCCTAAAAATTCGGTAAAGAATATAGAAAATTGTAAACCAAATATTTGTCTATTTTGCAAAATTACAAAATATAAAAAAATCAAGTAAGTTGAAGAGATATTTTCACGTTTCAAAATGATGAAAAAATAATGAATTTTCAAAATTAAAATTTTACATCAAAATGTAGATTTTTTGAAATTTTAAACCAAAAATTCAGGAGCTTTTTAATAATTTTGCAAAGTTTCTCAAGAGAATAAAATTTATATTCTTCAAGATTCCTGTAAAATTTCAAATGATTTTTTATTTCGAAAAATGAATTTCAAGAGAAAATTGAAGAAAATTTAAAAACATTTCAAATGATTTTCTAAAATTTCGGAAAAGAATGTAGAAAATTCTGAAGCAAAATTTTTCAATTTTGGAACATTATAAAATTTTAGAAAAAAATTGAGTAAGTTTAAGAAATATTTAAAAGTTTCAAAAAGATAAAAAAATTTTAAAAATTGTAAAACAAAATGTACTTTTTGGAAGATTTCGAACAAAAAGTTAAGAAGCTTTTCAAAAATGTTGAAAGGTTTCAAGAGAATGAAAAAAATTTCTTAAGATTCCTGGTAAAATCTCAAACGATTTTTCATTTTGAAAAATAAAATTTAAAAATGTTTCAAAATATTTCTAAAAATGTTGAAAACAAATCTGGAAGGATTTAAGGCAATTTTTTTAATTTCCAAAAATTTAAATATTTTAAAAGATTTTAAAATAGTCTTTTTTATTTTTAAATTGGTCTTTTTGGGTGAAAAGTTAATCTTCCTGGTTAAATATTCATTTCTTTAGTTCAAAATTAAACTGTTATATTTTTAATTCAAAATTCATCTTTTTCAGTGAAAAAATTAACTATTTGGTTGGAAATTCATAACTATTTTTAGTTTTAAATTATACCTCTCTAGGAGAAAATTACACGATTTGGTGAATTCGTTTAAAATTTG
This sequence comes from Andricus quercusramuli, assembly GCA_932178445.1. NCBI lineage: Eukaryota > Metazoa > Arthropoda > Insecta > Hymenoptera > Cynipidae > Andricus > Andricus quercusramuli. Next base: position 20,502 of record CAKNXH010060870.1, read on the forward strand.
TATTCTTAGTAGAAGACTAATATTTTTGCTGAAAAATTTTTTTATTAAAAATTTATATTTTCAGGTTTACAATTGAACCGGGTTCTAGAAAATTGGTTTCTTTTAGGAAAAATTTAATCTTTTTGGTCAAAAAGTACAACTGTTGGAAATTTATTTTTTTTTGGTTGAGGATTCAAATATTTGGTTAAAAATTCGTCTCTTATTGATGAATTCGACTCTTTTTTATTTAAAATTTGGTTAAAAATGTGATTAATGGGTTTTAAGGGATTTTTAAATATTTCAGAATAAGTCACTGGATTTAAAAGAATTTTGAGAGATTTTAACGGATTTTAAGAGATATAATGGGGGGTTTATATTAATAAAAATTAAAATTAAATACTTAAACAACTCTCTTAGAAATATTATCAGCTTTTATTTATATTCGGTCAATATTTGTGAAATGTACGTTATTTTGAACCAAAAAAAATTAATTTTTTCCCCACTGTGCGCCCCCCAAAAAAAGAAATTAAAAAAAATTAATGGACGCTCTATAGAGAGCGTTTTTTTATCTGTTTTTTAACTGTGTTTTTTTAATACATTTCAAGAGATTTCCACAGAAATTTTTTTATTTTATTTGTGATTTTAAAGGTAGATTTTTAACTTTTTAATTATTTAATTAATTTATTTTATTTAATTATATTTATATTTTTTGTTTATATATATTTATTGTATATTTAAATTTATTTAATTATTTTTAATTAAAAAATTTAATTAATTAATTAAATTTAAAAACATGTATTGTGTTGGAAGAGAGGCATTTTTGGTTTTAAATTTTTTCTGAAAAAAGAAAAATGTATTGTGTTGGAAGAGAGGCAATTTTGGTTTTAAATTTTTTTCTGGAAAAAAGACAAAAATTAAAAAGTAGAATTACGTGTAAGATAAATGCCCAAAATCGTTTTTTTCTTGGCAATCCTCGCCTTGATTGTAACTTCGATTTGCAATTTTTTCCTTCCTCAAATTACAATAATTCATTTTTAATTGATCACTTTTCAGATTGGCTGCTTTTTCCACAATTTTTTTACTGTCCCTCAGCAATAAATTATTCCTGCTGCATTCAATGTTGGGCAATTTCAGATTTGAAACATCGGTTCTAACAACCTGTGTCGATTTTTAAATGTTAAATTATTTAAAAATTATTAACAATCATTTTTTAATTTATTTTTCAGAAATCTAAAAAGAGTTTTACGGAATTTGTGTGGCTGCATGAATTTTTTTGAGGAAAATAGTGATGGGTTGGAGCCCATTCTGTGGGAACTTGATTTCCATAATTATAAACAATGCTGTTCCGCATGGCTTTTAACATTCTGGATGAACTGAATTCACACGGCAAATTTCTTCGTAAATTTAAATCTGGAGTTGTAGCGATACGTGGAATTTTTGAGGAACTCAACCTCTGAATCTGAGACTGACAGACGTTTAAAGGCTGAAATTATATTTTATTAAACGTTTTAATTTAAAAAAAAAATCAAGTTGAAGTTCAGGGTGGCCTAAAAATTTATTTTTCTATAATAAATTTCTTTTCACATATTTTAACTAATTTAAAAAAATGTATCGTTTGTCAAGAGATTAAAAAAAATCCACGGATTTCAAGGAATTTCGGAACATTTCGGAGGAGTTTAAACGATTTTAAATTTTTCTAAACAATTTCGAGGATTTTAAGGATTTCGAAAAAATTTCAAGAGATTTAAAAATATTTCAAGGGATTTCAAACTTTTTTTTTTTTGATTTCCAAAGAATTCACGATATTTCTAGTGAACTTGGGAAAATAAATAAAACTAAATAAAATTTTAAGGAATTGTTAGCGATTTCAAAGAATTTAAAAGAATTTTCTAGAATTTTAAAGAATTTCAAAAAATTTCAAGGAATTTCAAAGGTTACTTGGGATCTAAACGGATTTTTTAGAGAGAAATTTAAGGAATAAGTTTAATTTAAATTATATTTTGGGGCTTTTAAATGATTAATACTTTTTTAAATTAATTTTTACGTTTTCCAAAGAATTTTGTAAGATATTCAAAGATTTCAAGGTATTTCTAGAAAACTTTGAAAAATAATAATAATTTATTCATTTTATCAATAATAATTTTACCAGATTTGAAGGATTTTATTAAAACTCCAAGGATTTTAAGGAATTTCAAAGATTTCTAGGAATTTTATTTTTTTTTTCTAGAAAACTTTAATGAATAACTTTAGTTTAATTTATTTTCAAGGGATTCTAAATGATTTACGAGTATACTTTTAAGCAATAAATTTAAGAAATAAATTTTATTTCAAAGCAGGCAATTTTGGTCTTTATTTGTTCTTAATTGGAAAAGGCCATTTTTTCCTTTTTAACATTTTTGTTGAGTTTAATCCAAGAATTTTTTAGTTTCAATTTTTTTTCTAAATTGAAAGAGACTATTTTTTATTTTTAGAATTTTTATTAAGTTGAAAGAGGAACTTTGTATTTTTAATCTTTTTTAAAAATGGAAGAGCATAATTCTTTCATTTTTAACATTTTTATAGAGTTGGAAGGAGAACATTTTGTTTTTCACTATTTTATGAATTGGAAAAATGATAATTTTTTATTTTAAACATTTTGATCATATTGGGAGGAAGGAAAGAAATTTTGTTTATTTTTTTCTGAATTAGAGGAAGCCATTTTTTCTTTTCAACATTTTTGTTGAGTTTAAAGGAAGAATTCTTTATTTTCAATTTTTTTCTGTATTGGAAGAGGGAAATTAGTTAAAATTAAAATTGATGAATCTTCAACTAGAGTAATTGAATTTCCAATCAAGAAGATTAATTTTTACCAAAGAATACCAACAAAAAATTGAATAATTAAATATTCAGTTAGAAAAATCAATTTTGCACAAGAAAAAAATAAATTTTTATCAAAGTGATGAATTTTCAACTAAAATGATAAATCTTCAACTGGAATAGATACATTTCAAACAAAAAAGATGAATTTCAAACCAAAAAGATGTATTTCCAACAAAAAAGTGCAACTTTCAGCCAAATAGTTTTATTTTCAACGAAAAAGATAAATTTTCAACTTAAATTTTCAAAAAAAAAAGATTAATTTACAGTTAAAAAAATTAATTTTCAACGAAATTCAACCAAATAGGTGAATTTTAAACCAAAAAGATTACCTTTTAACAATAAAGTTTAATTTTTAACCAAATAAATTTATTTTTAACTAAAAAGTTGAATTTTCAACTAAAATTTTAAATATTTAACTGGAATATTTGAATTTGCAAACAAATAAACGAATTTTCAATAAAAAGGACCAATTTTCAACGAAATAGTTGAATTTTGAACTAAAAATTATTAAATTTCAAAAAAAAATTGAATATTTAAATTTTAGCAGGGAGGTGTTTTTAGTTTTCAATTTTTTCTGAAATGGAAGAGGTAAATTTTTTAATTTAAATATTCTTATTGTGCTGGAAGAGAAGCAATTTTGGTTATCAGTTTTTTTTTTCGAATTGGAAGAGGGAATTTTGTTTGTTTTTAACATTTTTATAAAGTTGGAAGGGACGAAATTTTGGGTATTTATTTTTTTCTGAACTGGAATATGGCCTTTCTTTTTTTTTTAAATTCTTGTTGAGTTCAAAGGAAGAATTTTAGATTTTCAATTTTTTTCTGAATTGGAAGAGGTAAATTTTTTATTTTAAATCTTTTTATTGTGTTGGAAGGGAGGCATTTTTCGTTTTCAATTTTTTGTGAAATGAAAGAGGGAATTTTGTTTATTTTTATCATTTTTATAGAGTTGGAAAGGACTAAATTTTGGTTATTTATTTTTTTCTGAATTGGAATATGGCTTTTTTTCTTTTTTAACATTTTTTTTTTAGGTTTAAAGGAAGGATTTTTGATTTTTTCTGAATTGGAAAAGGTAAATTTTTTATTTTCAATATTTTCATTGTGTTAGCAGGAAAGCAATTTAGAATTTCGATTTTTTCTGAAATGAAGAGGGAAATTATTTTATTCTTAACATTTTTTTTTTTACATTTTTATGTAGTTAGAAGGGACAAATTTTTGGTTATTCACGTTTTTCTGAATTGAAATAGGCCCTTTCTTTCTTTTTAAAATTTTTTTAGTTTAAAGGAAGGATTTTTTTTAATTGGAAGAGGTACATTTTTTATTTTTAATATTTTTATTGTGTTGGAAGGGAGGTATTTTTGGGTTTCAATTTTTTGTGAAATGAAAGAGGGAATTTTGTTTATTTTTATCATTTTTATAGAGTTGGAAAGGTCTAAATTTTAGTTATTTATTTTTTTCTGAATTGGAATAAGGCTTTTTTTCTTTTTTAACATTTTTTTAAGTTTAAAGGAAGGCTTTTTTATTTTTAATTTTTTTCTGAATTGGAAGAGCTAAATTTTTTATTTTCAATATTTTTATTGTGTCATCAGGGAGGCAATTTTGAATTTCGATTTTTTCTGAAATGAAGAGGGAAATTATTTTATTTTTAACATTTTTATAAAGTTGGAAGGGACGAAATTTTGGTTATTTTTTCAGAATTTGAATAGGGTCTTTTTTTTTTTAAATTTTTGTTGAGTTTAAAGGAAGAATTTTTTATTTTCAATTTTTTTCTGAATTGGAAAAGGTGAATTTTTTATTTAAAAATTTTTTATTATGTTTGAAGGAAGAAAATGTTGGTATTCAATATTTTCTGAAGTGGAAGAGACCCTTTTTTTGTTTCAATTATTTTTATTGAGTTCAAAGGGATGACATTTTTTTGTTTATTTTTTTTCTGAATTGAAATAGGACCTTTTTTCAAATTTTTGTTGAGTTTAAAGGAAAAATTCGGATTTTCAATTTTTTCTGAATTGGAAGGTGAATTTTTAATTTTTAATATTCTTATCATGTTGAAAGGGAGGTAATTTTGATTTTAAATTTTTTCTGAATTGGATGAGGAACATTTTTAAAGAAATGGCAGCGAACTTTTTTACCGAGAATTTTAATGTTAAGTTCGATTAATAACTTTTTCATTTTTTCAATTCAGTTTACAATGCGTAATTCTAAAATCCTTTGCTTTAAAAATTTTCCATTTTAGGTCATGAGGGAAATTTAAAAAAAAAAAATTCATTGAATTGGAAGTGAGGAAATTTTGGTTTTCAAGTTTTCCTAAATTGGAAAGGACAATTTTTTATTTTTAACATTTTTATTAATGTGGGTTGAAAGGAAGAATTAATTTATATTTTTTAATCAGAAATCTTTCTTCAATTCATAAAAGTTCCAAATTTGTCAGCGTAATATGATTTAATTTAAAATTGATTGTTAAGTGTTAAAATCTTTTATTTCTTACATGTAAATTATTGATTGTTTAAATTAAAATTTTTTAATTTTTAATTTTTAATTAAAAATGTTCAATTTTTAATTAAAAATTTTAAATTGAAAATAAAATTCAAATAAATTTAATTTTAAATTAAAAATTCTAAAGAGATTTTTCCCGAACCGGGAAAAAATCCCGATTTTTTTCCTCGACTAAAACGGCCACCCTGAAGTTCAAAAAAAGTAAAATTTGAAGAAGAAAAAAATATTTTAATCAGTAATTACTTTCGATTTTCGACGTTTTTGAGACATAATGTGACTCAAAAGTACAGGATTTCTCAAATCTTTCGGTGAATTTGCATGTGTTACACTTCTTGACACTCTCGGCGATTCTTCTCTGTTTTGAGGGAAATTTTAATTAATTACTTTTTAATAATTAATTAATATATTAAATTTTAATTTATATTTTATTGTAGATTGAAAATTTCACCTTAAATTGTTGAAGTATCGATGATCCAAAAGTCTTTTAACATTGATTCTGTACTCAGGATCATAAATTAACATTAATCTTAAAACATCTTTTCCAGCTTCAGTTACATGTGGAAGTAATGAAAAAAGACCTTGCCCCTTTTTTGATGGGAAGAAAAAACTACAATTTCTTGGTTTACTAAAAAAATTATTTTAACAAATTTTTATATCATATTATATTTAAAATATTTGAAAAATATATTAAAAATATTAATTAAAATAAATAATTAATAAATATTTAAAATTTATTTAAATAAAATTAAATAATTTAATATTACAATTATTAAATATTTAATTTATTAATATTAATTAATATTAATATTAATATTGGTATTATTATTAAAATATTTAAGAAATTTTACACAATGTTTCACAAAAACCAGGAATTTTTTTTTTAATTCTTACTGTCTACGAAATTTGGCAACTAGTCTGGCATGAGGGGTTCCTAAAACTGTATGGATTTTTGAAATTTGGTCTATTTCATTTTGTCCAGGAAAAAGTGGCTTCAATCTAAAGCAATTTTTAAGAAAAATTAAATTCAAATTATTAAAAATGGATTCTTCAGTAATTTTTTTTTAATAAATAAAAAATGTATTTTTCACAGGATGTCTACTCAAATCCTTGAGAAAAATTTCCTGATACCCTTGATTCCCTGTATAGAGGTTCGCGACTTTGTTATAAATGTTTTTTTTAATTTTTTAGGAATTAAATTAATATGTTCAAGTTAGAAAGCTTTGAAAATTTATATTACAAATTATTTTTAAATATTACATCGATTAATTAATCATTCAATAATACTAAAAACATAATTAATTTAAATTAAATTTTTAAAAAATTGCATTTTCAACAAGAGAGATGAATTTTTGAGTAAAAAGAGGATTTTTTCAACAAAATACGTGAATTTAAATTTTTAAATAACAAATAGTTGAATTTTGACCACAAAAAGATCAGTTTTCTACCGAGAAAATAATAGTTAAATTCTTAGTTAAAAAAAATAATTTTCCAACCAAAAAGATGAATTTTCAACTAAAATGATGGAATATTCAATTGGAACATTTTCAGTTTCAAAAAATTTACCAAAAAAGATGACTTTTCAACAAAAAAAGATCATTTTTCAACAAAAAATTAAATAGTTAAATTTTTCGAAAAGAAGATTAATTTTTAAACAAAAAAATTAATTTCCATCGAAGTAGTTGCATTTTTAACTAAAAAGACGAATTTTCAACTAAAGAAGAAATCTTTCAACCTAAAATTGAATAGTTAAATTTTCAGTTAAAAAAATTAATTTTCACAAAAAAAAATGTTTCAACCAAACTGAAGAATTTTCAACTAAAATGACAAAACTTCAACCGGAATAGATAAATTTTAAACATTTTAAAACAAAAAGATGAATTTTCAAAAAGAAGAATAATTTTCGTCAAAGTAGTTGAATTTTTAACTAAGAAATACAATTTTTAATTAAAAACCGAATATAGTTAAATTTTTAGTTCAGAAAATTAATTTTTCACAAAAAAAAAACAAAGATCAAACCAAACTGATGAATTTTCAACCAAAAAGATGGAATATTCAATTGGAACAGTGACATTTTTATTTCGAAAAAAAAAATTTTTCAAAAAAATAGTGATAAACTTTGAACTACAATGGTGAATCTTCAACTAGAATAATTGAATTTTCAACCAAGAAGATTAATTTTTACCAAAAAAGTTGACTTTTCAACTAAAAAAGAGCATTTTTCAACAAAAAATTGAATATTTAAATTTTCAGTTAAAAAAATTAATTTTTCACAAAAAAAAAAGTTTAAAGCAAACTGATGAATTTCCTACTTAAATTATAAATCTTCAACTGGAATATATACATTTTAAACATTTCCAAACAAAAAGATGAATTTTCACAAAGAAGATTAATTTTCAAACAAAAAGATTAATTCTCATCGAAGTAAATAAATTTTTAACTCAAAAATTTTATGTTCAACTAAAAAATACAAATTTTCCACCAAAAAAGAAAAATTGTTAAACGAAAAGTTAAATTTTGAGTTGAAAAAATTAATTTTCAACCAAATAGATTAATTTTCAACCAAGAAGATTAATTTCCACCAAAAACGCTAATTTTTTTACTAAAAAAGAATTTTTTTAAACTAAAAATTGAATAATCAAATTTTTAGTTAACAAAATTAATGTTCAACGAAATGGATAAATTTTACTTAAAATTATGGAATATTCAATTCAAACAGCAGCATTTTCTGTTAAAAAATAAATTATTAACTAATTAAAAAACAAATTTTCAACCATTTTTCAACCAAAGAGATGAATTTTCAATTCAAATTACGAATCTTCAACCAAAAAGATTAATTTTTAACAAAAGAGTTTAACTTTCAACAAAGTAATTAAATTTTCATTCCGAAAAAGGTTTTAATTTTCAATCAAGAAAAAACAAAAATAGAATAGTTAGATTTTTAGTTAGAAAAAAAGTAATTAAAAAAATATATTTACAACCAAGGCGATGAAATATTTGAGTTTTAAATCAATTTTTAACAAAGAAGATTTTTTTTTTATAAAAAAAACGAATTTTCAACAAAATACGATAATTTCCAAACAGGTACTTGAATTTTCAACAAAATACGATAATTTCCAAACAGGTACTTGAATTTTCAAATAAAGCGATTAATTTTCAACCAAAAATGGAATTGTTAAATTTTCAGTACAAAAAATGATGTTCAAGCAAAGGGATGAATTTGTGACTAAAATTATGAAATATTCAACTGAAATAAATACATTTTCAGTTCAAGAAATTAATTTTCAACTTAAAATATTAATTTCCAATCAAGAAGATTGATTTTTACCAAAAAGACGAATTTTCAACTAAAAAAATATAATTTTCAACTAAAAATTGAATAGTTAACTTTTTAGTTAAAATAATAATTTTCCCAACAAAAAATTAATTTTCAAGCAAAAGGATGAATTTTAAACCAAAAAGATGAATTTTCAACAAAAATTATTAATTTTCTACAAAAAAAAAACTAATTTCTAAACAATACATGAATTTTCAACCAGATACTTGAATTTTCAACTAAAATCGATCAATTTTCAACCAAAAATAGAATAGTTTGTTTTGCAGATTAAAAAAATAAGTTTCAAACCAAAACAAAATTTTGTAACCAAAAAGTTGAATACAGTAATATAAAGCTACTTTTACAAATTAAGAATCATTTTTATTATTATTTTTTTTTTTAAATAAGCAAGGCGTCTGTATTATCATCAGATAATAACAGAAATTTTTAACGTCTTTTCAGACTAGACGGTGTTATATCGTGTTATGAATCGAAGATTATTTTTAAATTATTTTTTTCCGAAAAAAAATTTCCTTTTGCTCCGCTGGGAATCGAACCACAGAACTTCCGATTGCCGGTCGGGTGCTTTTCCATCAAGCTACCAGAGAGATCGAGAGAATAAACTTTTTTCAGAAAAAAACGCATTATTTTGCTAGATGGTACAAATTAAAATTTTCAAGGAACCTGTATTATCATCAGAGAATAACAGAACTTTTTAACGTCTTTTCAGACTAGATGAAGTTTTCTGAAAAAAGTTTTTTCTCTCGATCTCTCTAGTAGCTTAATGGGAAAGCACCCGACCAGCAATCGGAAGTTCTATGGTTCGATTCCCAGCGTCGCGAAAGAAGATCTTTTTTCAGAAAAAAATTAATCACAAAAATAAGCACGCTCTAGAAATAGTTCATTGGCTAAAAAAATTTCCAGGTTTTTCCAGGTAGGGTAGACACCCTGTTTTTTTTTATAAAAGCTAACGTTAATAATTCATAAAATACGCAGCCCGAAGCCCAAACATCCATTTTGGGTCCATAAAAACCAGTTGTTAATAAACATTCTGGTGCACGATACCATCTGGTTGAAATGTAATCTGTATAAGGTGGTTTGCTAAAAATTCCTCGTATGGAACCAAGATCAGCTAACTTTATAAAATCTCCCTACAAATTAAATAAAAAATGAACCAATTAATTTCAATTTAATTAAATGACTTAAGGCCATGTGACGAGTGGGTCACGTGACGGGATTCCTACCTTACCGACACTTTTTTTATTTGTAAGCTTATGTTCACACAAATAGCCACATCGAGTTGAACATTTGGGATAATAAATAAGAAGCACTAAGAAATGCGGCTCTGGTCCTACATTTTAATAATTATGAAAAAAGTTTTTTTTTGTAAATAATTTTTTTGTTGCTTTTTTCATAATTATTATAAAATTTAGGACCAGAGCCGCACTTCTTAGTGCTTCTTATTTATTATCCCAAATTTTCAACTCGATGGGGCTCTTCATGTGAACATAAGTTTACAAATAAAAAAAAGTGTCGGTAAGGTAGGAATCCGGTCACGTGACCCACTCGTCACATGGCCTTAAAAAAGATTTGATTAATCAAAGAAATACCTTTATAAGTACATTTTCTGGTTTGATATCTCGATGAAAAATTCCATTTTTATGTAAGTGCTCGACACCCTTCAATAGTTGATACAAATATAGTTTAACTTTTTGTTCCAGAAGAGCATGTCTAAAATTAAATTAAATTTTTATTCAAGAATTCTGCAAAAAAAGTGCAACTGAAAAAAAATATTTACCCTTTTCTTCCTTTCACCAAGTCATAGAGACTCATATCCATTAATTCAAAAATCAAAGTTACCCTTCCGGGCAAAGGATCACTATTTAAAAAACAATAGGTTCACTGGGGTGGTCAAAAAAAATTATTTTTCTGATTTTTTGAATTCTCATCCCCTCATTTTGTGTCTTTTTGTGGAAGAAAATTTTCCTAATTTTTTGAGATTTTTAAAAAAATGTTCAGGGGTAGGGCACCTTTAAGGTGCTTCCTCAGGCTCGACTTTTAGCCCATGTATTACAAATGACATCTTTCCTCCTACAAGGCTAAATTGTTTGATCTAATATTATAACCACATAATCTCAAGAGCAAAATACAATTCCGCTCAGAGCCCTTTTTCGAAAAATGTATATTTTTTTTAAATAATCGAAAAAATGCTAGATTTATGCGCCTGGTAACGAGCAACCCGCCACCGGGTGAGTACCCATAATGAACCGAAAACAGGCGCTCTCGAAATGGGGTGCGCCTGTTTTCCGTTCATCATGAGCACTCTGCAGGTGGCGGGTTGCTCCTTATCAGGCGCATCAATCCAGCATATTTTCGATTAATTAAAAAAACACAAGAACCATTTTTCGAAAAAAGGAGACTAGTGAGTGTTGTATTTCGACCTTTAAATTATGTATTCAAAATATTACATCAAACAATTCATCTTTGTAGGAGGAAACATTTCATTTGTAATACATGGGTTAAAAAGCAAGCCTGAGGAAGCACCTTAAAGTACCCCAAAGTGTTAAAATTTCAGTAAGTCCACGAATTTTAAAAAGAATCTTAAAAACTTTACAATGATAATGTGAGCAATACAAAGCCTGACAATTTAACAAAATTTAATTAAACCCCAAATTTGCCAAAACTCACCCCTTAATAAGATACTAAAAAGTAATTTTTAAGTGTATTCTGAATTTTGTAAAAGTTAATTAAAAGTAATTAAAAGTTATTAATTATTATTGTGAAAGTGAATAAAACCGTGAGGTGCATTTTAATATTTAATGATTTGCCTAAATTCTAAGGCAAAGGGAATTTTTATAATAATTTTATTATAGAATTTGAAGTCATTAATTAATAAATTATTTATAATTACATAATTAAATTATATTTAATACAATCTTTGGGAATAAAATTATTTATTTTTTATTTTTAAAAATGTTAAATTTTTTTTAACAGTTCGGGGTACTTTAAAGGCCTTTACATTTTTTTTTGTTCATATCAAAAAATTAGGAAAATTTTTTTTCATAAAAAGAAACAAAATGAGGGGGTGAGACTTTAAAAAACCAGGAAAATAATTTTTTTGGACCACCCTAAGGGTCATTTATTTTGTAAGGTGAAATTTAATCATGAAAATAAATTTATAGCTACTTACTAGAGAAATTCAATCACATATAAAACATTTGGATGTCTTGTGATTTTTCTCATTGTACTGACTTCTGTACAATCCCAAATTTCAGTGCTGAAATAATTTTTTGAATATTATTGAAAATGTAAACAGGGTGTCTAATTAAATTCTGGATTAAAATTGCCTGACAATTCCAAGTTTTTTCCAAACCAAAAATGGAATAGTTAAATTTTCAATTAAAAAAATTAATTTTCAACAAAAAAACGAATTTTCAACAAAATAGTTAAATTTTCAACCAAAGTGATGAATTTTCAATTAAAATGATGAATCTTCAACCAAAAAAATTCATTTTTAAAAAAAGATTTTAACTTTCAACTAATTATTTAAATTTTCAAATAAAAAGGTTAATTTTCAACGATGATGATTAATTCTAGTTAATTCTGTACAAAAAAAAAACGAATTTTTATCTAAAAAACATTAATTTTGAAATGAAAATGGAATGATTAAATTGCCAGTTAAGAAAATTAATCTTCAACATAAACAAAAACGTATTTTCAACTTTTTTAACTGAAGAAGTAATAGTTAAATTTTCACTTGAAAAAAAGAATTGAAAAAAAAAGAATTTTCAACAAAATAGTTGAATTTTCAATTAAAAAAGATAAATTTCGAACTGAAAATGGAATAAGTAAATTTTCAGTTGAAAAAAACAATTTAAAAAAATAATTTCCAACAAAATAGTTAAATTTTCAACTAAATAGATGAATTTTTAATTAAAAAAGATTAATTCCAGTCTAATCTTTACCAAAAAAGTCAAATTTGCAACCTAATAGTTGAATTTTCAACTAAAAAAGATCAATTTTAAACCAAAAAATAGAATATTTAAATTTGTAGTTAAAAAAAAATTTATTTCCAACCAAAAAAAAAGTCAAATTTTCAAGGAAATAATTTAATTTTTTAACCAAAGTGATGAACTTTGAACCTTTAACAGGAATAGTTGAATTTTTCACTAAAAAAGATCAATTTTCAGTCTGAAATTAAATAGGTTAATTTTCAGTTCAAAAATTAATGTTTTCTTCTTTTTGATTAATTTTTTACAAAAAGGTTAATTTTCAACCAAGAAGATCAATTCTAGTTAATTCTGTACAAAAAAAAACGAGTTTTTAATTAAAAAACATTATTTTATACTAAAACCGGAATGATTAAATTTTCAGTTAAAAAATCAATTAAAAAAAAAACGTATTTTCAACAAACTGCTGTTAAATTTTTAACAAAAGTGAAGAATTTTCAACTAAAATGATGAATTTTTACTTGGAATAGTTGAATTTTCAACTAAAAAAGATAAATTTCCAGCCAAAAATTAAAGTTGAATTTTCAGTTCAAAAATTTATATTTAATCACGAAAAACACGAGTGTTTTTGAAACAAAATAGTACATTGTCAACCAAAAAGATTAATTTTCAACTAAAGTGCTGAATCTTTAACTGAAATAATTGAAATTAAAACCGAAAAAGTTTAATTTCCAACTAAAAAAAATCAATTTTAAACTAAAAAAGGAATAGTTAAATTCCGAGTTAAAAACAATTAAAAAAAAAAGAATTTTCAACGAAATAATTAGATTTTTAACCAAATACATGAATTCTCAATTAAAATTATGAATCTTCAACCAAAAAAGTGAATTTTCAATAAAAGATTTCAACTTTCATCAATTATTTGAATTAAAAATTTTTTTACATGAATTTTCAGCAAAATAGTTAATTTTGCAACCAAAGTGAAAAATAGAATAGTTAAATTTTCAGTTAAAAAAATTAATGTTCAACCAAAAAAACATGAACTTTCAGCTAAAAAAGATAAATTGTCTACGAAAAATTGAATAGTTAAAATTTCAGGTAAAAACATTATTTTTTAGTTGATAGAAAAATAATTTTCAGCAAAATGTTTAAATTTTCATCAACTGAAATGATAAATTTTCAACAGGAATAGTTGAATTTCCAACCAAAACGATTGATTTTTTATCAAGAAGATTGATTTCTACCTAAAAAGATGAATTTCCAACTAAAATGATTATTTTCCAACCAAAAATTGAATAGTTTAATTTTTACATGAAAAAATTAATTTTCAGTTAAACAAATTATATTTCAACCAAATAGATAAATTTTCGACTAAAATGATAGAATACTCAATTGGAATAGCAGAATATATAAACAGAAAGATGAATTTTTGACTGAAAAAGTTGATTTTTCAAACAAAAATTAAATAATTAAATTTTCAGTCGAAAAATAAATTTTCAACCATACTGATGAATTTTCAACCAAAAAGATGAATCTTTAACTAGAATAGAGACTAATTTTTAACAAAAAAAGTTTGTTTTTTTTTAGGCAACCGGATCAATTTTTAACTAAAATTATGAATCTTCAATTGAAAAATTAATTTTGAACCAAATAGTTGAATTTTAGACGAAAAAGATGAATTTTGAACCAAAAAAGACCCATTTCCAACTGGAATATTCTTATTTTTACCCGAAAAGACGAATTTTCAACTACAAAAGCTAATTTTTCAACCAAAAGTTGAATAGTTAAATTTTTAGTTAAATAATTAATTTTCAATTAAAAAATTGATTTTCAACCAAAATGGATTTCCAACCGAAAATATTATTTTCCAACCAAGAAAATTAATTCCTACCACAAAAGTCGAATTTTCAACTAAAAAAGATTTCAACCAAAATTTAAAAATTTAAATTTAAAAAAAAAAAATTATTTTCCAGTTTAAAAAAAAAAAGTATTTTTCAACAAAAAAAAGTAATTTTCGAATTTTCAGCCAAAAATATTAATTTTCAACCACAAAAATTAATTCCTACCAAAAAAGACGAATTTTAAACTAAAAAAGATTTCAACCAAATTTGAATAGTTAAATTTTTATTTAAAAAAAAAATCATTTTTAGTTTGAAAAAAAGTATTTTTCAACAACAACAAAAAACTAATTTTTACAAAACTAGTTACGTTTTCAAAGAAAATGATGAATTTTTAACTAACATAAAGAAACTTTAACTGGAATATTTTTATTTTTACCCAAGAAGACGAATTTTCAACTACAAAAGATAATTTTTCCACCAAAAGTTAAATAGTTGAATTTTTAGTTAAATAATTAATTTTCAGTTAAAAAATTGATTTTCAACCAAGATGAATTTCCAACCAAGAAAATTAATTCCTACCAAAAAAGACGAATTTCCAACTAAACAAGATTTCAACCAAATTTGAATACTTAAATTAAAAAAATATTAATTTTCAGTTTTGAAAAAAAGTATTTTTCAACAAAAAAAAACTAATTTTCAAAAAACTAGTTACTTTTTCAACTAGAAAAGCTATTTTTTCAACCAAAAGTTGAATAGTTAAATTTTTAGTTAAATAATTAATTTTCAATTTAAAAATTGATTTTCAACCGAAAATATTATTTTCCAACCAAGAAAATTAATTCCTACCACAAAAGTCGAA
>CAKNXH010060871.1:1673-40953 GCA_932178445.1 Andricus quercusramuli
CGTAATAACCTTGAACGTGTCTTGACATGAATTCGGCTCGTACAATTCTTAAACTTGAGTATAGCTACCAGATGCAACCTGATCTGTGAGAATAAATCAAATTCATATAGATGAAAACAGGATGTCACATCAAATTTCACATACATACACACTTGCATATTTGCGCCTTAAATATGACTGTTTTATCTATAAGGAAGCAATAGATCATTCTTGAACCTGTTTACATCAATTCGGCTCTGACAATTGCGAAATATTCTGTGACCTCATCATGAATTTCGAGAATTTTCCAGAAGCTCCAGGATCCCTCGAGAATGTTCTAGAAGCTAAGCAACACGGCGTCCATGCCAGCCTCACACGGATACACACGGACACACACACACACACCGATACTCACTAATACTAATTGGTCCAGAACTCCCCCTGTATATCTACTAACCTGTGAATAACCTTCTTCTTCACTCACTCTGTCATTATTCATGATTTGGATTTCGTTACGAAAGAGTTACTGTGGTTTGAAGAATAAAATTAAAGCATTATTCTGATTTGTTATTCTAATCTCCACTATTTTTATTTTGAACTAATGATATTCAAACATCGCTCAAGAATCGTGTCTATACTTGTATTCCTCCCACCCCATAATGTACATATTCCCTTGTACTTAAGATCTCTGAGTAGTCAGCTAAGAATCAGTTTCTCTGTATCTTTGAAACAGTACCTACAATGTCGAAAACTATTACTGGTGTTGAACAAGAAGCTGAAACTTCCTCTTTCACTGTTACTAATTCTACTACTGCTACTAAAAAAAGAGTTCACATGACGGAAGTGGATTCATCACGCAAGACAAACAAACATCTGATTTTAACCACGCTGTACGCACTCAATAACTCATGCAGTAAAAACGCTATTGTTGGTCTTGAAGTGCAGTCGGATGGCAGTTTTCAACCTATTGTAAAAATTGTGTCTAACAAACTACAAGGAATCACATTTGGGGCAGCAACATCGTCCAAATTCCAGCAGCAATTTAAATTCATAAGCACCTACTTTGAATCTGAGGGCTATTCAATGTCAGAGCTGGAACCACTCGAGAATAATGACTACATAGTGAAGGTCACGACGTCCTACGGTGAAAAGACTATTCTTTTTGACAAAACACCTGTTCCCGAGGATGATTGTGAGGATGGTGAAAATTCTTGTAAAAACAAGAAATAAAAATTTTTTGTACCTGCAGTGGCTATGAAAAAAGCTAGCTTTATTGGTTTGAAAAATATTATGTTTCGTGCGAATGAATATTTTGGAATGCTTCAAGCTTTACGTATTTTGGTAGAGGATTGTATGTCACGAATTGTAGAATTATTAACCGAACATTGTATTTCTATGAAGATAGTTGAACCATCTGAGAATTTTATTTTTGAGTTAATGAACCACGAAAAGTGTGACGAGTTTAAAAATCTAATGTATGAACATTTATCATCCAAATTCAATGACTATTATATTGATATTATTTATCGTGAGATTAGTGGTGTATTATTCACCCATGTAACTTCTATTGTACGAAAAAATGTACTAACAAGAATCAATTTCAACTAAGAATGTTGTATTATTATGGAAATGTTTTACATTGCATACGTCTACTTCAACTATATGTAATATATACTGATTATTATATGTATTCTATTTTCCAAACTATTTTAATCAATAAATGTGACTGAACTGAAATGTACAATCTTATGCTTTCATTTAAAAATCTTCACCTCTAGTATATAAATAGAAAAGTGTGCCTCCGTTAGAGCAAGATAATTGAGGTCACATAGAGTGAAGGGCGTAAGATGCTTAGTCATCACACGAGTCCCAAATTTTCTTCATACAAGCAAGTGCTGCATTTTTTGGTTCCACTCTTCAGCGTTACGTGGTCTAGCTTAGGTGGGAGGGAAAGTACGTAACCATTAGAGTGAGATAATTAAGTTCGTAAGAAAGTGAAGGGCGTGAACTCCACGAGTCACAAAGAGTCTAGCTGGGTAAGTATAGTAAAAATGCCCCCAAAGCTTTTCGGGTTCTAATACGATCTGTAAGTAGCCTGGGGGGGGGGGTAGAAAACATTTTACCAAGTTTCAGCCCCCTAGCTTGCATATTAACCCTACTACCCCTAACAATGTAATTTTCCAAATTATTTTTTTTTTCTCTGCACATATTGTTTATTTTTGAACAATAAAAATTGAGGGCAAAAGGCACGTTGGGAAGCATATATAGAAATATGTTTCAGTTGTTTTGGCGGGAAATTCAAAATTTGAATAATTCGAAAATATTTCAAATAATTTTTTTAATACGAAATTGGCTTTGCGAAAGAATGAGAATTTTTCTATAAGCTGGGCTTTCAATACTCTATTAAAAAAAAATTAATTTTTTATCTTTGGTGCGCCAAGGTGAAAAAAATTAAAAACGATTTTTGTACCTTTTTCCTAACCTATACATACACATCTGTGATAAAAATAAATATGTTGCTTCCTCACAGAAGAAGATTTTATTTAATATATATCATATCTTAATATAGATGTATTTTCTGATACATTTTGGAATAAATGAAATCGAAATATTCAATACTTACCAAAATGCATTTTAGTCGTCATCACTGTCATCATTATTGGCTGGAATTATTTCTTCGTACTGGAAAAGAGTACTCAAAATGTTAGTATGCTTGATAATTTTTGCTAAATATCTTGCATGTGACATGTAGTATATTACTGCTGCAACATGAGAGCAGCAGCAAATGGTGCGTCTGCCATTCGCACCATCACAACAGTAACGCAAAATTCCGGCATATCCCATGGAATTAGACTTGTAATGTATGTAACACTTGTAAGTTTTACGGTTTATATGCCTAGATCTGACTTCTACTTTGATTATTTCAGGCTTTTCTTTCACAAAGCGTAAATTGATACTATTGTCTTCATTTAACATCTCTGCCAAGTAGGAAATGGCTTGTTCCAGCTAATACGATCCCGTAAAAAGAATTCTCAAGTCTTTTTCGGTAAGTTCAGGAAAATCCAGCACATCAGATGAAGTAAGTCATTGAAATGGCAGTTTCCTTCTTTGCCATGCCTTTTCTTCTACTTGGATTGCGAACGTCTTTTCTACACTTTCTCGAGACGCAATATGTGCTGCAACTTCGTTTAAAATGTCAACATCTGAATTCAAACGTTTACCAAAAGCATTTTGTAAAAAACAAGCTATTCTGCAGTAGGAAATAATTTAGGGAAGCAATCGATTATGTAGCTGGTTATGTAAAGGTCTATATTTTTGATGTAAAGCTCCGTGTACTGCATCAATGGCCCAACGAATTCTTGTTACTTTGCGCGATGCATTACATTCTGCTGTCGTTAGCTGTGAACGATTCCCTTTTAACGCAGGCATCAACACTACAAAGCCTTGTTTTTCTAAATAGTCTTTTATGTCGCGAAATCCTCTGTCCATTATTATCACATCGCCTTGTTTTAGAATGTTTTTTACACCATACTGGCCGAACAAAATTATTTTCAAAATCTCAGCATCATTCTTATTGGCAGGGAAAGGTCCAAGCATATCTATAATGTACCCATCAGTTGCACAGATGGTAAATGGTTTCAGCAATGGACGCTTCTTTTGACCTGAATAAGATATCCGCTGATATTCATTATTGGAGCTTTTTTCGTGATAAATGTAAGTTCCGTCGAAAATTAATCCCAACTGTTCGTCTATTAAATTATATAATTTTCGCGCCATGGGAGCCGTATGATTCTTAATTATATCATCTCGCATAATGGCTTTAGCTCCAGAATGAGAGGATAGGATGTCTTGTTCGAAGGAGGTAATGACAGCATTACAAAAATCAGACACATGTTCTGCATGCTTTAGCTCAAGAACAGCAGCAATGATGTAATTCGAAGCACCACTGCGTAATTGAAATGAAAAAACCGTAAGTGCCTGCAAAATACTTCTGCTCTCGGTGTTTCTCATAGAAGTCATTCCATCTGATAGTTTAGTTGGCTGTTGCCATGTCAAACCAGTAAATAGTTTTATCCTATCCTCTGAAAGAGACATCTCGCCTATTTTATTTATGCCAGTGGAATCGCTTTCGAGGGATAGTTGTTCCATGAATTGTGCCAGTTCTGCAGTTTTCATCTCACTCGTATTCGAATGTATTTGCAGATAGTTAAATTCTTCTTCAAAGAAACGTTTTTTAATTACGTGAGATCTACAACATCGGTTTCCTTTGGGAACGAATATCCTTCTTTTTACAAATGCTTGTATACGCGCCTCAAATGGAATAACGATAAGATTATTTGTATTTGAACACAAACAACAGTACTTGTGTGTGGAAATCGTTCTGCAGAAAGGCATTCCAATTAACGCATCCGAATCTTGTTCCTGTGCAGTCTCTTTTATATTTGGAATAAATGATGGATCCATTCCTGTATCGTCGATTAATGATTCATTTTCAGAGGAACTCGAAGAAGCTTTCTCTTTAATAGTGTCCTCTTGATAGACACTAGAACCTGCTTCCGCTTCCATAGGTCTTTGGACCTCATCGTTTGATTTTTGCCTTATTGGAAGCCGAATAGACTTCCTACATTTGATACACAACTTGTCGCCAATTGATACTGTTTTGTTCAGAATGTTTGTTAATGCTGTTGCCTCGACATCACTTGTAAGCACTGTTATAGTTCCAACAGTTTTTCGTAGAAAACAGTCACACCTAATGCACTTTGAATTGTCCGTCTTATTTCCTTTAGTAGACATAGCAGTGCGTTAATATGAGAAACTTCAAAATACGCGAGAAAATATAAATGAAATAATAAAAAGCAAACGAGTGTCAAACACGGTACGGAGAGTACAAAAACACGTAACAGTTTTAACCGCATAGATCGGAAGACTAATCTATTTTTGGTAGTCGAACGCAGTAGATTCATGTGATTTGAAATCGGCAAAAACGTGGCTTCGAACGGAGACAATCAGACCTCTATGCGACCTCTAAACAAAAGACGCGAGACATAAACGGCAGAGCGCTTGATTTTTCCTACGACTACAGGAAGACAACCTGCGAGGTCACGCCTCGATACGTATACTAGATGTGCACTTAGTGTATATTATGTGCACTCAATATATATTTGGCTTATAAAAAGCTTAAGAATTTTAGGTACTCTTTTCCAATACGACTAAATAGATTAAAACCCGAACAAATACAGATGCCATTTTCTTATATTTTTACAGAAAACAGCGACAATTCTTATTTCAAGAATAAATAACATACTCTTCAATTTTCCAGTACAAAGAAATAACTTCAGCCATTAGTATGTACATATTAGTTACAAGGAAGGGGAAGAAAATCGTTTTTAATTTTTTTCACCCTGGCACACCAAAGATAAAAAATTGATTTATTTTTTTTTAACAGAGTATTGAAATCCCAGCTTACAGAAAAATTCTCATTCTTTCGCAAAGCCAATTTTGTATTAAAAAAATTATTTGAAATATTTTCGAATTTTTCAAATTTTGAATTTTCCGCCAAAACAACTGAAACATATTTCTATATATGCTTCCCAACGTGCCTTTTGCCCTCAATTTTTGTCGTTCAAAAATAAACAATATGTGCAGAGAAAAAAAAATAATTTGAAAAATTACATTGTTAGGGGTAGTAGGGTTAATATGCAAGCTAGGGGGCTGAAACTTGGTAAAATGTTTTCTACCCCCCCCCCCCAGGCGACCAGCAGATGGTATGAGAACCCGAAAAGCATTTGGGGGCATTTTTACTATACTTACCCCGCTGGACCCTTTATAAATAAATGAAACTACTCTCTCTGCGATATAGAATGATTTTTAAAATGTCGAAAATTACTATTGCAGTGACAAGCCCCTCACTTGCACCATCAGTGATTGCACAAATAGACATTTCTTATATATATATTGACGTGCAAGTTTCAAATTGGTCTACTATTTTCGAAAAACGTCCTATCGAAATTTATATTACAATCTTTTTTTATTTAAAGAAAATGAATAATTCAAATTTTAATGTAACATAATCGATATCTTGAAAATTGATCAACACATCGACTTGATAGTTTTCGTACTGACATAATTTACTGTTCAATATTCCAGGCTCTGTATGGCACTAAAACTGATGATGGAGATGCAGGAACTACTTACAACCACCGAACTACAGTAGCACCTCCGGGCGAAGAAGATCCCTTATTATGTTCAGACCCTAAAGTCGATGCGATGTTCAATTCTGCCGAAGGTCATACGTATGCCTTCAAAGGTATAGTGCCAATGGGATTAAGTGTTCTTATCTCTTGTTTGAAATTTAATTTGTCCTATTGGACCGGGATTTTCATCAACAAAATTACTCTTAAATCAATCTAGTCCTTTATATGACCAATTTCTTAATTTTTAATCCACAGGACAATACTATTGGAAGTTAACAGCAGACGGAATTGCTAGTGGTTACCCAAAACTCATCAGTTCCTCCTGGAAAGGTTTACCAGCAAATATAGATGCTGCATTTACCTACAAGAATGGTAAAACGTACTTTTTCAAGGTAAAGAAAACTCCCTACTTTTCGCTGTAAATCGCAAAAGAACTACCTTGTGCAATGTAGTTAAATCAGAACAAGATAACGCCCATTACTTACGTAATGCTTCTGTTGAGGGAGTGGAGGGGGATCAGAAAAGACTTACACCAATGTAAAAGTGAAAGAACGCATTCCAAAATTCAAAAGATGAATCGTATGTAATTAATTAGCACTCCCTTACCAGCGAGTGTATTATTATTACACTGAGCAATACATATTCCTGTTACAAAATATTCAATCTATATTTTAATATTATATTATGCTACAAGTGCGGAAAGAAGGCAGTTTCACACGAGTGTGCAATTTACTGTAGAAGACAGAGGCGAATCAAAGGAAATTTGTAGGCGAGTTGGAGGCGAGCAGTACCCTATCCGAAAACGACCCAGAAATGAACCGATGGCAAATACTGTAAACTTCACAAGAGTTACAACTGCCTACTTTCAGCACCTGTTTAACGCAATGTTTTTTGTAAGAAATGCAAGGAATTTTCGATTTGAGGAACAATAAAAACAAGTTTCTCAGAAATTTCGTAAAGGTAGCGTAAAAGTACCAAAAATTGCCAAAAATTTCTGAACATTTTTGAATATCAGAAATTACGGAAAATTTATCAAATTACCATTATGGTAATTTATCAGTAATTTATGGTAATCTATCAGTCTTGTATGGTAGCTCATGATGAAGTGAGTTATGATTTCGGCAGTCCTAAAAAATAATTTTGAATCGAAATGCACAAGCGCAACCATTAGAAAAATTAATCTTGATCAAAGCACACAAGCGCAACAGCTAGGAATAGTAATCTTGCTCAAAGAGCGCAAGCACAGCAGCTGGAAAAAGTCCTTTTGGAACTGCTTTTTACGCCGGTTTCGGAATTGATCACTTTTGCACGCTACATACGCTTCGAAAAACATGCATGTGTTACAAAAAAAAACGTAAGATCCATACAATTGTCAGAATTGTATTCAAAATGGATTTAATTTAAACTGACTTAATACCAAGTTTGAAGAGTATAAAAGTAATTTCCATAATAGTTATTGCTTTTAGAATGCACTTTCCAAAGATAAAAAGAAATATGGAGTAAAAGATTTTGATTGGAAAAATATTTAAATCTTATAATATGAAAGTGATATAGTCCGGCGGGTAGTGCCCATTTTGAAAGAGAATTGTTTAAATCGTATCAAACGCAATTTTTTCAAATTTTCATGCATATCGCCCGCAAATTTGTTCGAATGCACATGAAAATAAACGTGTTTTTTATTTTAAAAAAATATATATTTAGAGGTTCCGCAAACCCCATGAAGTTTATGAAGTATTCCCCATAAGCAAAATAGACGTTTTTGTGAAATCTATTCAGAATAGCCAATATTATGTCAATCGAATTGAACCACTAAATTCGGTTTGAAATTAGCCATATTACTTTTAAAATATCACCTTCATAAGTTTGTTTTATGGGGACGGCAATTTGTCAAGCTCAGCTTAGAGGACAGCACCGTGAGTGGAGATATACCTTGCACGCAGGTGTTATGGTAGACCCCATGAAGCCGGGCAACTAAAAGTCGTTATTGCTAGGCTCAGTGGTATCCGCGTACCAGATCATTGAAGAAGTATGGTGCCCGAGGTGGATGCCCCATTCTTGTTCCGCGCTAACATATTATAGCGGGTCATACACTGGACAGGGAGAGAGAGGCGGTATGAGATTGTCGCCGTGGTCTTTTCCACACCTAATCAGACCCCCCCCGCGGACAGAGGAGTGCAATGAGACGGACGGAGGCAGATAATGATCACGCTTCCTCTGCCAACGACTTCTAATTTTTCCTGCGGTGCTGATATTTGCACATCGATCAAAGCCACCAATTGCTGAAACTTCAGGCCGCACATGAAAGGCATAAACGATATACATACATATAGATATATATACTAATGCTTCACCTGTCGCATATTTCCCTAATACCCCTGAATATGCACGCGACTATAAAATGTTGATTAACAATATTGTTTATTCATAAATTCAATTTTTTCAAAGAGTAAAGAACTCATAAAATTCTTCAAAATACCTAACTTAAAATTATTGGCCCGATTGCATAAGAATCGAACAGTGGATGATCAATAGCAATCCCAGTGACCACCCTTATGGATCGACTGATTGACGCTTATCACCGAGGCATATTTGAGCCCCTGTGGTAAGAACTCTCAACCCTGTTCCCCACTCAACGTTTTTATCCTAACTATATACCAATTGTCCCATTTTAATCAATCCACGTAGATAACTTATAGATTTGACCTTTTCGGAAAATATGTTCCAGACAAAAGTTATTGGGTTTGCAAGGGGACATCTGATGATGACCTAAAAATTGACCTTGAAATTGACCTTGAAGGTTTTTTCAAAGTCAACTCTGTTTTTTTAAATGGGAATCCCTATTTTCGATACTAGATTTGGAAACAGTGGCAAATTTTACGTCTGAAATGATATTTTTAAATTTTTTTCGTGACCTTGATAAGTTCATTTCAAGGTCAAATGCTGAAAAACTGCCTGGTAGCTGTTTATATAAGCTTTCTGGCGGAATGAACGTTGTGGAGATACCTCAAGCGTGACAACGACCTCAACAATGTTGACCTTAAGGTCATTTTCCCAGGTCATTCAAAGGTCACAAACCTCAAGCCCACAAAACCTAAGATAAGAAACATTATGTTGTACCGCCAGCATTAGCTTTACCCGATACTCACCAGGAGGAGGTTGCTTGGTCGGATTTCAAGTATCATTTAGCCCAGAAAAGGGCTGCTTTCGTGTAAACTTACTCAATCCATAAGATGTTCAAAAGTTGCACCATTTATTTGTTGACAAAGTTCAATTCGTCGATCGAAATGTCTTATGGTGCTTAATAATACTTCACATGGAATGTTCAAGCACGCTGTCTTAATTCTTTGAATCATGTTTTCTCACGTAGTAGGTCTCGTACAATAAGCTATATCTCGTAGATAACCCCACAAATAAAAATCGGGTGACGCAAGGTCAGGCGACCTTGTCGGCCATTCAATGAGGCCTCCTCTACCTATCCACTGACCTGGAAAAATTTCATTTAGAAAATCTCTAACGAGAAGAGCGTAATGTGGGGCCGCGCCATCCTGTTGTAGCCACATTCTCGCTCGTGTCAATTGGTCAACGTTTTCAAGTAAAATTGGAAGTTTATCTCGGAGTAACTGTAAATAACTATTTCTATAGACATTGCGATCAAAAAAATATGGACCTACTAAATATCCATTAATGATACCACACCAAACAGTTACACTCCAGCGATGTTGATTGTCAATCTCTTGCATCCAATGATCTTCTTCAACTAAAGCTTGGTTTAGACTTATGTCATATGGATGTTACCCTTCGGACCGTAAATATCTACTTGCAGTAGCTCTAGGAACACCCAAATTTCTTTCAATTTTCCGTAAACTTATGTGGGGATCTGAATGAACCATGGCTAGTACAGCAATAAATCGAGGATTATTTTTTTTAAGGATGTTGTCGGCCAGGAAATCGTTCACGATATAATGCAGCTGCTCTTCGGTAATTTCTTTGACAATCACCTAAAACGAGCAGAATGTCAACAATTTCGTTAGGAGTATAGTCCGCCATTTTCTTGAAATGATTACTCTTAAAGTTATTTCACGATTGATAACGAAACATACGATGTGAAAAACTAAATAAAAAAACAAATGGGATAAGTTTCTTCCAAAAACGACTTTTAACATATGAAAATTACAGTTAACAAGTTTATAAGACAAAGAGTTACGTGTATAATTTCTTAAGTGAAGAAATGTAGATAATTACACTTGATAAACCAAATTTAATACTCGTAGGACGTGGTCGTAGTAAATTCTACTGCCTTTGGGGTGCTTGACAAACAAATGACGATTGCTGCTGTTTTCAGAAAGATCCGTGAACAGAAAACGATCGCAGCAATCGCCACTTGTTTGTCAAGCACTTCGAAGGGAATAGAATTCACTACGTCCACGTCGTACGAGTATTAAATTTTGTTTATCAAGTGCAATTATTCACATTTCTTCACTTAAGAAATCATACACATATCTCTTTGTCTTATAAACTTGTTAACCGTAATTTTCATATGTCGAAAGTTGTTTTTGCAAGAAACTTATACCATTTGTTTTTTTATTATTTTTTTTTTATTTATTTTAGGTGAATGTCAACGAAATTACAGACGAGCAGCTGCATTATATCGTGAACGATTTCCTGACCGACAACATCCTAATCGTGATGTAATACGTAATATTGAGATTCGTAGTCGTCGAGGAAATTTTCTTCGACTAAGGAGAAGACGAAAAGAACAAGATCATCAAAATAATCCTCGATTTATTGCTGTACTAGCCATGGTTCATTCAGATCCCCATATAAGTTTACGGGGAATTGAAAGAAATGTGGGTGTACCTACAGCTACTGCAAGTAGATATTTATGGTCTGCAGGTTCTCATCCATATCACGTAACTCTAAACCAAGCTTTAGTTGAAGAAGATCATATTCGCAGGATGAGATTTTGTGAGTGGGCAATACAACAAATTAATAATGACAATAATTTTTTCAATTACGCCCTGTTCAGCGACGAGGCTACGTTTAAAAGTACTGGAGTATTAAATCGACATAATTCTCATTATTGGTATCCTGTAAGTCCTCATTGGATGCAAGAGATTGACAATCAACATCGCTGGAGTGTAACTGTTTGGTGTGGTATCATTAATGGATATTTAGTAGCTCCATATTTTTCTGATCGCAATCTCTATAGAAATAGTTATTTACAGTTACTCCGAGATAAACTTCCAATTTTACTTAAAAAGTTGACCTATTGACACGAGACCTACTACGTGAGAAAACATGATTAAAAGAATTAAGACAGCGTGCTTGAACATTCCACGTGAAGTATTATTAAACACCATAAGACATTTCCATCGACGAATCGAACTTTGTCAACAAATAAATGTTGCAACTTTTGAACATCTCATGGATTGAGTAAGTTTACACGAAAGCAGCCCTTTTCAGGGCTAAATGAGACTCGAAATCCGACCAAGCGATCTCCTCGTGGTGAGTATCGGGTAATGCTAATTCTGGCGGTACAACATAATGTTTCTTATCTTAGGTTTTGTGGGTTTGTGACCACCGAATGACCTGGAAAAATGACCTCAAGGTCAATATTGTTGAGATCGTTTTCACACTTGAGGTATCTCCACAACGTTCATTCCGCTAGAAAGCGTATGTAAACAGCTACGAGGCACTTTTTTATCATCTGACATCCATTTATAAAACAGAGTTGACCTTGAAAAAAACTTCAAGGTCAAGTTCAAGGTCAATTTTTAGGTCATCATCAGATGTCCCCCTGCAAACCCAATAACTTTTGTCTGGAACATATTTTCCGAAAGAGTCAAATTTATAAGTTATCCACGTGGATTGATTAAAATGGCACACCTGGTATATATGGGCGTTTCCACGAAAAGTGCCATTTTTCTGTCACCGTGATATCATACGTAAACCAACACTAAAAATAAAAGTTGCATTGTATAAAAATTTACAGACAGACTTCCGGAAATAGAAAAGAAAGCTGACAGTCATGACATATAATAGTTGGAAAAAATCCCAAAAATATACCTGTGTAATATTTGTCACCAGCTACAAATTGAATGCTTTGCATGCTCGCAGCTTTTCCGCGCAATGTTTGAAAATTCTGAGAAAAATCATGCTAGTTCAGTGCAGTATAGGCTACCGAAATTTCATGGACTCAACATTGTGCTTCGATTTATAACTCAGCAAGAAATCCTCAAAGTCGTGTCACGGCTTCAACAATTCAAATGTCCGCTCCAAGGTCTGTAGTTGTGGAAAGTGCGCGCAACTACCCAGGCCAAAAATCGTTCGATTTTTTATTAGATTTTGGTGGCCAGTAGACGCCATATGATGGAAAAAGATGTGCTTCTAAAATTATCGAAGTATCATATATTCAAATAACGAAAATTTTGAATTTGGCGAAAAACTGTCCACTCCATCATCGTACTTTACTCCAAGAATACTTGAAGCACACTCTTCTATGCTAACGGAAATTAAGCAATATGTTGGGGTGAAGAAGTTTACCATGGATAAAGTTATTATCAAAGTCAAAATGTTACGAACGAGTGCTCTTTTCCCCTCGTTTGTCGGAGTTAGCAAAACCAACACGCTATTCCAGAAGGGAATAGCGCATCTTTATTTTTAAGTGGTGTTCGATTTTTTTACCTACTCCCGGACTGGGCGCCCCTACCCTTGTAGTCCTGAAATTTCGACGGGTTGCGCGAATAATTCTGAACGACTCTATTCATCTTGGTACAAATAAAACTGGAAGATTTTATAAGATATGATCATGGAACTAGTCAAGACACAATGTTGAATTTTTTCTTACAGACTACCGCCGATCTCCACGGTAGCGGAGGAGATGGCGGGCTAAGAAAATTTCTTTACAACCCTCAAGCAACGTAACATCGTCAATGCGTTGCTAGCGTAGAGCGTCGCTCATCACTCCTTCACGGTGCGCGAACTTTCACTCCACTCGAGTCTTTTGTAAAGGATGTCACCCAGACTCCGTTTGCACACAGCTAGTTTGAATTTTCTTTCCGGATTCATGGATTCCCATCCCTTGGTTTTTCACTCTTAACGCCGCAAAAACCCTCTTTATTGAACACTACCCTTCCGATTCACGTACTTTTGGGAGTGGTGTGGAGCTTTGGGTAGGGTTTATTGCTGACATTGCACATGGACTTTGCCTAGCGACTGTGGGAATGAAGACCGGACGTGGTTTACGCGACTACAAAATACTGATTTGAACAATGTTCAAGAATAAGCAACTTTGCAGGGCACGTGCAGTGTACTCTGTTGCTATGCCGGAAATTTTGATGTGAAATAAATTTATATTCAATCATCGACAATAATCCCTGACTCCTATGATGTTTTTAAATCCACTGTCCAGTCCAGCTAAGGATAAGTATACTGTCAGATTTTCACGCCCAAGAAAAGTGGATATTTTAGTTGTACAATTATCGATAACCGACGACTGAATAGTTCAAGTTTGTTATGCCTGAAACTATTGGGATAGTACAAATAGATCAGTATATTCAATCACTTACTTCCTATTAGGAAATAAGAATTATGATCACTTATTATAGAAATTATATATATATATATATATATATATATATATATATATATATATAGTTAGGATAAAAACGTTAAGTTAACTTTGAAGGTGTCATATTTCTTGGCAAAATTCTGATTAGCTTTTTGACAGATGTTTTATTAGTGAATCTATATGACTAATTTGTTCATTAAAAAATGTTTAACAAACAATTGTCAGCTTTGTAAATTAGTTTTTTTTTAATTGAACCTTTCAAGAGTTTCAGGGAATCGAATCATGATCCATAAGGATGGTCACTGGGATTGCTATTGATTATCCACTGTACGATTTCTATGCAATCGGGCCAATAATTTTAATTTAGGTATTTTGAAGAATTTTATGAGTTCTTTACTCTTTGAAAAAATTGAATTTATCAATAAACAATATTGTTAATCAACATTTTATAGTCGCGTGCGGATTCAGGAATATTATGGAAATATGCTACAGGCGAGGCATTAGTATATATATCTATATGTATGTATATTGTTTATGCGTTCCATGTGCGGCCTGAAGTTTCAGCTATTGGTGGCTTCGGTCGATGTGCAAGCATCAACACCGCAGGAAAAATTAGAAGTCGTTGGCAGAGGAGGCGTGATCATTATCCACCGCCGTCCGTCTCATTGCACTCCTTTACCCGCGCGTGGGGTCGGATTAGGTGTGACAAAGACCACGGTGACAATCTCATACAGCCTCTCTCTCCCTGTCCAGTGTATGACTTGCTATAATATGTTAGCGCGGAACAAGAATGGGGCATCCACCTCGGGCACCATACTTCTTAACTGATCTGGTACGCGGATACCATTGAGCCTAGCAATAACGACTTTTAGTTTCCCAGCTTCATGGGGTCTACCATAACAAAAATTTGTGTATGAATGGATTTTCTTCAAAAGTTACACGTCAACAAACAAATGTTGTTTTTCCAAAAAGTTCCGTTTTATTCAAAGGAATAACTTTTGTCTGAAACTTTTTTCCAAGAATGCAGAATGTTTTGAAATATTACAAAAAATTGTCAAATATTGAAAAAATATTACTTGTTTCCATCGAATTACTCGTTTGAAAAAAAAACTTTTGACAGAAAAGTTTTTCTATTCAAAAGCCCCAAAGTTTTTCATAAACTAACATCATATTAGTTGAAATGAAATATAAAAATCAATTTTATAACAAATTTTTGGCAAGTAAATCTGTCATTATCATAATAAGTTGACCCTTTTCTAACAAATTGAATTGGAGAAGAGCTGAAAAAAATATTTTTAATTTTTCTTGAAAGTATTGAATTAAAAATAGTTTTTTAATAATGAAAAAATATATTTGATACAATTTTTAACCAAATTTCAATACGAAAATTGAATGAAACGTTAAACATCATTTCATTTGCTTACTTTATTGAAAGTAAATTTTTCGCGATACATCTTAATATAATTCCAAATACATTTGATGTGAGTAATATCAGAGATTTATGATTTATCCATTTATAATAGTCATTTATTCATAATATTATGTTGTATAATTTTGCATATGCAATAATATTTAGAGAATGAGGATCCCTTTGGGTTCGAAATTTCCCGCCTCAAGTGAAATTATCCTTCATACCGCCATGGTAGACACTGTCTACTTAGATCTGTCAAACCGAATTTAAAAAATCACACCCCCCCCCCCCCCCGAGGGGGGGGGGGGGTTTTTTTCGCGAATCGAAACAATTTTTCGAATAAAAATTACGTATTTCATAAAAGAGAATCTGAATGTGTGATAAAAAATTGGGGTTCCCATTCGAAATAAGAAAGTTACCCCCACTCCCGCTTCGTGGGGGGTGGGCGGAGTAAATTTTTTCAAATTCACTTTTCCCCCTCGAAAATGAAAAGTTTTTATTATAGATATTTTTGTCATATAATGCGTATTTTTTGAGATATTTCGATGTCTCAAGTTTAAAAAAAAACACTCAGCATATTCTAAATCAAGAAGATGGCAATTCACACACTACTGGAAAGTATCCTGAGCATTAAAAAAGAAGAAAAAACCCTCTTTCACCTTCCATTCATAAAGTATCACTCATTAAATTGATTTTATGGATTTATTAATTTCAATATTTTGTGCGAACTGCGCGCATGCGCAAACATATTGACCAGGCTAAAAAACGCGTTTCTGCATCTATATAGAATGTACGAAAAAAGTTTGAAATGTGTACCTGAAGATTTATTTTTGACTTTTTTTTTAGAGAAAATGACCCTTTACGTGGATATGACCATATATTATTTCTATAATAAGTAATCATAATCCTTATTTCCTAACAAGAAGTAAGTGATTGGAAATACTGATCAATTTGTACGATCCGAATTGTTTCAGGGATAACGAACTTGAACTATTCAGTCGTCAGTTATCGATCATTGTACAACTAAAATATCACCTTTTCTTGGGCGTGAAAATCTGACAGTACAATTATCCTTAGCTGGACTGGACAGTGGATTTAAAAACATCATAGGAGTCAGGGATTAGTGTTGATGATTGAATATAAATTTATTTCACATCAAAATTTCCAGCATAGCAACAGAGTACATTGCACGTGCCCTGCAAAATTGCTTATTCTTGAACATTTTTCAAATCAGTATTTTGTAGTCGCATAAACCACGTCCGGTCTTCATTCCCACAGTCGTTAGGCAAAGTCCATGTGCAATGTCAGCAATAAACCCTACCCAAATCTCCACACCATGGCCTACGAGGCGCATCTTACCTGTCACCTCGAGGCAGTCGTTCATCGCTTCTTCCCGACGTCGGAACTAATTGTTCCGAAGGGGATTCGAATTAAAGTCCAACTTGCCCGTTGGCATTTTACCTCGCGCGGGTCTCTGCACGCGGATTGTCACTCCCGAAAGTACGTGAATCGGAAGGGTAGTGTTCAATAAAGAGGGTTTTTGCGACGTTAAGAGTGTAAAACCAATGGATGGGTATCCATAAATCCGGAAAGAAAATTAAAACTAGCTCTGTGCAAGCGGAGTCTGGGTGGCATCCTTTACAAAAGACTCGAGTGGAGTGACAGTTCGCGCACCGTGAAGGAGTGATGAGCGACGCTCTATGCTAGCAACGCATCGACGGAAGAACAAGGTCAGAAATTATTCATTGTATACACAATTGTAACCACCTCATATATCTCTCTCCCACTCGTGTCTCTCTCCTTTCGGCGGGACGGGGGATTGTGTATTGATGTTCCGATGTTACGTTGCTTGAGGGTTGTAGAGAAAATTGCTTAGCCCGCCATCTCCTCCGCTACCGTGGAGATAGGCGGTAGTCTGTAAGAAAAATTCAACATTGTGTCTTGACTAGTTCTATGATCATATCTAATGAAATCTTTCAGTTTTATTTGTAACAAGATGAATAGAGTCGTTCAGAATTATTCGCGCAACCCGTCAAAATTTCAGGACTACAAGGGTTAGGGCTCCCAGTCTGGGAGTAGGTAAAAAAATCGAACACCACAATAAAAATAAAGACGCGCTATTCCCTTCTGGAATAGCTTGTTGGTTTGGTACCTCCGACAAGCGAGGGGAAAAGAGCACTCGTTCAACTCACTCGTTCGTAACACAGGCACGAAGCATTATTTACAGATTCCTTAGTTTTTTGTTATTTGAAAAGCGATTTGCTTCTTTATTATACACCAAATTGCCGCATGCACACATGGCATTTCGGAAATAGCATATAATAGTATAATAGCTTTAAGCTAACACCTCAACGCAGCGCTAGGAAGCACTAACATAATTCGAATAGCAGACTTCACCACCATTGGAACCGTCATCTTGTGTATCTCCACACGCGCTAGCGACCCTAGCGGTCACAAATCTCAGTCGCCGTCCCCATAGAGTCCCGAAAATCCCATAAGTGAAAAATTGGATGATGCGAGTTTTTGTCGTTTTCAAATACAAATTGTTCCTAATACATAAAATACTACTTCCTACTATTGATTAGATGCTTACATAAATTGCTTAAACAATTTGTTATCGTTTTTAGAAATTTTCTCTTAGCGTGGAGTAAGAAAGTCGCGGATTTTTCTACAATTTCCCACATTTTGTCCAGTTTTTGATTAGAGTAAGGTAATAAGTAACTCAAGTTATGAAACATAAATAATTAAGGCTGTTGGAACGGGGTGCAAAAAAATGGCGAAATCTGTCAAGCACTCAAAACTTACCAACGACCGACAATAATTCGGTTTTGAGGTTTTAAAAATGCACTTTGAAAATTGTTTAGATAAGTCCGAAATATTGGCGAATGCAACAGCATCACTGCAATTTGAATGCAAAATAGATTGCAGTGATGAAGTTGCATTCGCCACTCATTCGGACTTGTCAATAAACAATTTTTAAAAATTTATACCAAGAGAGAGGCGACCTTTGCTGACACTGCATTTTGGTATTGCGATCCAGAACGATTGAGCTATTAGAGCCATCCGCTGTCAGTCGGCTTTCTGCACACTTCACGTCGTTGCTACACTTTTTTACTGTCACATTTTAGCAGTTACAGTATTTTTTCCAAAAATCAGAGACTTACCTCCCCCCGCCTAGGAAATTTTCAAAGTGCATTTTCAAAACATCAGAACCGAATTATAGTCGATCGTTGGTAAGTATTGAGTACTTCACAGATTTCGTCATTTTTGTGCACTTCGCTCCAACAGCTTTAAGAGGCACCATAGGCTTTATAGCTTAAGTGCCAGGATGAGACCTCACGAGATCCTCCGCCCACAGTACAAACAAAGAATACCAAACATAATTGTTTAAACAATTAATTATTATGTTTATTTAATAATACTCTCTTTGAATAATGTTAGAACATTGCTGTTTTTCTGAATTTTTCAACTTATTTTCAACTTTTTAATTAGATCGATGCAATAATCAATTAAATTCAATGGGCTTACGTTTTCGGTACCGATCGCGATTGTTGTTGATTTTTGTGGTGCTAACATTTTGGCTTTAGTGAAGGGAAAAAGGGAGTTTGAAAGGAGAAAGGGCGGTGAGTAGAGTGTTCAAGGGCTAAGGATTAAGTGAGAATGAAAGGGTTGGTAGAAAGGTGGTGAAAAAAAAAAAAAAAAATTGATTAGCATTTCGAACTCGAAAGTTCATTGCCTCACTACCCGATTCAGGTAGTGTTTCTAGGTGGATAAATACTACCAGTGTGGGTCCACCACACCCACGACGGGTCAACAACACGCAGTATTCCCCGAACGGTCACCCATCCAAGTACTAACCGCGCCCAACACTGCTTAACTTCAGTGATCTAACGGGAACTGGTGTTTTCAGCGTGGTATCGCCGTGTGAATGATGGTGGTGAATGATAACATAATTTATAAAAGTGATAGAGAAGGCTTTTGAGGTTAGGAACGGTTGTGAAAAGAGGTGAGTTTTCACGCGAGGTAAGTGACAGGTGAGAGTGAGGGTTGTATGAATGAGAAAAGACAGTTGTTTAAGATTGGTGAGTTTTTGTGTGGGAGATTTTGAGTGATTTCTTAGAGTGGTGGGTTCTGATCCAGATGCATTGGGGATTGAAAGCGAGGGAAAAGAAAACGTGACGTAGGAAGGAGTGCGTGGTAGAATGCCGGTCACACGAAGTCCAGAGAGAGGGCAGCATGAGACGGATACAGAGTGAAGGTCGAGAACTGACAGCGAATGTAGGCAAGAGAACGAGGCGATTGCGAATATCAACGGTAGCGTCGGCGATAATGAAAGTAGTGATGAGGAAGAGATATTAGAGAGGCTCGGTAAGGGGAGGCCAGAGACAGTAGCAAGCAAACGAGGCAGACCGATGAACCTGCAAAGGCGGCAAAAGGCGCACATTTGGAACAGTACGAACGCGAAGGGCTTTTTTGATAAGTGGCGACGACCAGCGACCACGAGTAGTGAAGGGGAGAAGTCGCAGGATAATTAAAGAGTTAGAGACGAGTTAGATATGGAAGGGGAAAATGAGAAAGCGCTCAAGAAGATCAGACAGAAAACACCACCTGAAAGGCGGTCAGGGGGGAGTAGTCTAGGAGGCCTCGAGAAACTCATCTGAGGCCTCCGAGAGGAAACCTGCAAAGGTTTTAACAGAGCGAGGACGCATAGGGAAGAAGTCAGGGAGGATGTACAAAAAATGAGAAAGAAATGGGAGGAGTGGGATGCTTTATGGAAGGCAGAGAAAGAGGAGGTATTCAGAAAACTGTATAGGATTAAGATTAAACAGATAGAGAGTAAGAGAGAAAGGAGAACTGAAATGAGTTTGCTTGAGGAGAGGGTCAGAAAACTAGAATGCGAAACATAGTAATTAAAGGAATGAAACTAGGAAGCGACTCGGGAAAGGAAAAAGTGGAGAAGCTGATGAATGATATTGAGGCTCAGGTGAGAGTGGAGGCGGTGAAGGTACTGGTGAGAAAGACAGAAGGGGAAATAGGTGTGCTCATTGTAAAAATGGGAAGTGAAGAAGAGAGAAATTATGGGAAGGAAAAAGATACTAAAGGGTAGGAATGAAAGAATTAACGAGGACCTGACATGGAGAGAGAGAGGGATGAGTCTCATAATGAGAGTATTTGAGGAGTACGTAAGAATTAAAGACTCAACGGTAAATGTAAATAAGACAAAAGTGATGATTTTCAGGAAGAGAAGGACAATGAAAGAATGTGAATGGAAGATGTTTGGGGGAAAGTGGAACAGGTTGAGGAATTTAGTTACCTTGGCTTCTCGTTTGAGTCCATAGGAGGGCTTGAGCTACAGATGAAGAGAAGGATAGAATGTGCGACTAAAGTAATGGGGCAGGTGTGGGGTATAGGGAAAAGAAAGTTTAAAGATGACTGGAAGATGAGGCTGTGGATGTTTTATACGTTGGTGTGGTCAGTCCTAAGTAACGGAGTGGAGATCTGGGGATGGAAGGAGCACAAGAGGGTTGAAAGTATGCATGAGAGATTCTTGAGATGGGTAATGGGAGTGAGCTGGTGCTGTCCAGGATATATGTTGACGGAGGGATTAAGCAGAGGTAAAATGGTTATTAGACAGATGAAGAGAGCATGGAACTTTGAGGAGGAACCAGAGAGGGGGAGGGCAGCAGAATAGCACAAGCGTGCCTACGGGAAGTAGTAAACAAAGAGACTAAGGGTAACACAGAAGAATCAAGGTGAGAGAAAGAGAGACAACAGAGGAGGAGAGAGTGTGATATAAGAGCAGATGTCAGAATATGGCAAGAGTTAGAGAATAAACTGATAATAAGGGAGGGGGAGGAAAGATGGAAAAAATCGTGGAATCTCAGTATAACAGATGGTATAAGGTAGTGAAGGCTGAAGGAGAACCAGAGTATTTAAGAAAGATTAAGAAGGAGAGTAAATGGAACCACGTTATACGATTTAGGATGGGAGAAGGAATGGGAGAGTGTAGGTACTGGATGGATGAGGAGGAAAGAAGATATAGAGTCTGTTACTATGAGACAGAATCATGAGGGCATGTTTTAGAGAGATGTACGGGGGATGAAACATTTGGTGAGAGTGTGGATGACAGGATAAAGTGGATCTTGGATGAAAGTGGACAAGGGGCAAGCTGGATGATGAGATTGGAAGAAATGAGAGAAAGTAAGGACAGTTAGTAGGGAAAGGCCAAGCGCTCGCTCCTATAAAAGGAAATTAAAGTAAACAAACGTTAAAAATCATGTGAACGGAAATGGTAAGAGGAAACGGAAACCCAGGAAACGCAATAGTCAGCAAACCTTGAGAGCACTTATGTTAAGACAAAGCGATAGCATATCATTTAATGTAAGTAAAATACTAGTCTATAGATATTAGGTATTATTAAGGTAGTATAAGTGGGTTTGTAGCGTACTGTAAAGGGAGATGAGGCCCTCAAACCCATAAAAGGGAGAGAATATATACATACACTTAAACTCAATATACATATTTTTTTAAGCATTCATAATCATCTATAATAATATCTTAGAATAATGCTATATAGTTGCGGCTTTTGCTGAAAGGGTCTAGCGGGGTAAGTATAGTAAAAATGCCCCCAAAGCTTTTCAGGTTCTGATACGATGTGTAGGTAGCCTGGGGGGGTAGAAAACATTTTACCAAGTTTCAGCCCCTTAGCTTGCATATTAACCCTACTACCCCTAACAATGTAATTTTCCAAATTATTTGTTTTTCTCTGCACATATTGTTTATTTTTGAACGACAAAAATTGAGGGCAAAAGGCACTTTGGGAAGCATATATAGAAATATGTTTCAGTTGTTTTGGCGGGAAATTCAAAATTTGAAAAATTCGAAAATATTTCAAATAATTTTTTTAATATGAAACTGGCTTTTCGAAAGAATGAGAATTTTTCTGTAAGCTGAGCTTTCAATACTCTATTGAAAAAAAATCAATTTTTTATCTTTGGTGCGCCAGGGTGAAAAAAATTAAAAACGATTTTTGTACCTTTTTAGTAACCTATACGTACACATCTGTGATAAAAATAAATATGTGTTTTCCTCACAGAGGAGACTTTCATTTAATATATATCATATCTTAATATAGATGTATTTTCTGATACATTTTGGAATAAGTGAAATCGAAATATTCAATACTTACCAAAATGCACTTTAGTCGTCATCACTGTCATCATTAATGGCTGGAATTATTTCTTCGTACTGGAGAAGAGTACTCAAAATCTTAGCAGGCTTGATAATTTTTGCTAAATATGTTGCATGTGACATGTAGTATATTACTGCTGCAACATGAGAGCAGCAGCCAATGGTGCGTCTGCCATTCGCACAATCACAACAGTAACGCAAAATTCCGGTATATCCCATGGAATTAGACTTTTAATGTATGTAACACTTGTAAGTTTTACGGTTACTATGCCTAGATCTGACTTCTACTTTGATTATTTCAGGCTTTTCTTTTAAAACGCGTAAATTGATACTATTGTCTTCATTTAACATCTCTGCCAATTAGGAAATGGCTTGTGCCAGCTGGTACGATCCCGTAAAAAGAATTCTCAAGTCTTTTTTGGTAAGTTCAGGAAAATCCAGCACATTAGATGAAGTGAGTCGTTGTAACGGTAGTTTCTTTCTTTGCCATGCCTTTTCTTCTACTTCGATTGCTAACGTATTTTCTACACTTTCTCGAGACGCAATATGTGCTGCAACTTGGTTTAAAATGTCAACATCTGAATTCAAACGTTTACCAAAAGCATTTTGTAAGAAACAAGCTATTATGCAGTAGGAAATAATTTTGGGAAGCAATCGATTATGTAGCTGGTTATGTAAAAGTCTATATTTTTGATGTAAAGCTCCGTGTACTGCTTCAATGACCCAACGAATGTTTGTTACTTTGCACGATCCATTACATTCTGCTGTCGTTAACTGTGGACGATTCCCTTTTAACGCAGGCATCAACACTACAAAGCCTTGTTTTTCTAAATAGTCTTTTATGTCGCGAAATCCTCTGTCCATTATTATCACATCGCCTTGTTTTAGAATGTTTTTTACACCATACTGGCCAAACATAATTATTTCCAAAATCTCAGCATCATTCTTATTGGCAGGGAAAGGTCCAAGCATATCTATAATATACCCATCAGTTTCACAGATGGTAAATGGTTTCAACAATGGACGCTTCTTTTGACCTGAATAAGATATCCGCTGATATTCATTATTAGAGATTTTTTCGTGATAAATGTAAGTTCCATCGAAAATTAATCCCAACTGTTCGTCTTTTAAATTATATAATTTTCGCGCCATGGGAGCCGTATGATTCTTAATTATATCATCTCGTATAATGGCTTTAGCTCCAGAATGAGAGGATAGGATGTCTTGTTCGAAGGAGGTAATGACAGCATTACAAAAATCAGACACATGTTCTGCATGCTTTAGCTCAAGAACAGCAGCAATGATGTAATTCGAAGCAACACTGCGTAATTTAAATAAAAAAAGCGTAAGTGCCTGCAAAATACTTCTGCATTCGGTGTTTCTCATAGAAGTCATTCCATCTGATAGTTGAGTTAGCTGTTGCCATGTCAAACCAGTAAATAGTTTTATCCTATCTTCTGAAAGAGACATCTCGCCTATTCTATTTATGGCAGTGGAATCGCTTTCGAGTGATAGTTGTTCCATGAATTGTGCCAGTTCTGCAGTTTTCATCTCACTCGTATTCGAATGTATTTGCAGATAGTTAAGTTCTTCTTCAAAGAAACGTTTTTTAATTACGTGAGATCTTCAACATCGGTTTCCTTTGGGAACGAATATCCTTCTTTTTACAAATGCTTGTAAACGCGCCTCAAATGGAATAACGATAAGATTATTTGTATTTGAACACAAGCAACAGTACTTGTGTGTAGAAATTGTTCTGCAGAAAGGCATTTCAATTAACGCATCCGAATCTTGTTCCTGTGCAGTCTCTTTTATATTTGGAATAAATGATGGATCCAATTCTGTATCGTCGATTAATGCACAACTACAACGGAATATAGAGTTTTCACTTCAACACTCTCCATAAAACTCTGTATTCTTCAAACTCAGGAAACAATTCTTACTGTTTCATACTATTACATGGGAGCAACTTTCTCTCGATCTCGCTCAAACTTACAAGCCCTAGGTTAGCCCTGAAGTACAAAATTCTTGGTTTCGCTAAAGCTTTTGTAAATACATCAGCTGTTTGTTCGTCAGTTTTAACATACTCCACGTTAATTTCACCTTTTTCATATAAATCACGTACAAAATGATACTTTATATCAATGTGTTTACTACGCTGATGTAACTCCGGATTTTTTACAACTTTAATCGCACTCGCATTGTCTACTAGTAATAAATATTCCTTTATTTCGCAATGACATTCAATAAACAATTTCTTTAGCCATACCATTTCTTTTGCCGCTAAGGATGCGCTGATATACTCAGCTTCCATCGTCGATAAATCCACACACTGCTGTTGCTTACTTTGCTACGTTATCGCAGCACCCGCATAATTACAAACAAATCCAGAAGTCGATTTTCGGGATTCTTTGTCGCTGGCGTAATCAGCGTCGCTGTACGCTTCGAATTCGCCGCTGTTGCGATAGTGTAAACCCACATCGAGACTACCTTTTAAATATCGCATGATTCGCTTTACTAAAAACCAGTGCCCCTCGCTTGGATTCTCGAATGCTCTAGCAGCGACATTCACCGAGAAACTAATATCTGGCCTACTCACTACTTGTAAAAACATGAGATTACCTACAACTTCTCGATAAGGTGCTGTACAATCCTTTTTCTCAAAATCCATTGAACTCCATCCGGTTTCAATTGGAGTTGAAACAGGATTTGCATTTATCATACCAAAACGCTTTAAAACCTTTTCTGCATATCGCCTTTGGTTGATAAAAATAGATCCATCATTTAATCTAAAAATATATATTCCAAGAAAATGAGTCACATTCTTTGTATTAGTCGTTTTGAACTCCCTACTCA
Organism: Andricus quercusramuli; assembly: GCA_932178445.1. Lineage (NCBI taxonomy): Eukaryota > Metazoa > Arthropoda > Insecta > Hymenoptera > Cynipidae > Andricus > Andricus quercusramuli. Next base: position 26,875 of record CAKNXH010060871.1, read on the forward strand.
ATGCGTTCAAAAACTCATCTAAAATATTTTCATCGGTGGCAGCTAATAACCCGTCATCCACATAAATTGCTAAGAACATTCGTTGGTCATCTTCAATCAAAACATACAAACACGGATCAGCTGTACTTTTTGAAAATCCAAAATGTTCCACAAAGTTAGTAAAACGTTTAGACCAACATCTCGAAGCCTGCTTCAAACCATATAAACTTTTTGATAACTTTCAAATGTGCGACTTACCGTCATTAAATCCTTCCGGTTGTTCCATATATATGGTTTCCTCCAAAGTCCCGTACAAAAAAGCTGTTTTAATATCAAATTGCGCAAGATGTAATCCATCGCAAACTGAAATACTCAAAAGTGTTCGAACCGTATCAAAACGAACTACCAGGCTGAATGTTTCCTTGTAGTCAATCCTTTCTTTCTGCGCGTACCCTTTGATAACAATTCGTGCTTTACAACGCTCAGAACCGTCCGGATTAAACTTTGTTGCAAAAACCCAACGACTACTAAGAAATTTTTGCCCCTTTGGTTTTTCAACAATCAGCCAAGTATCATTCTCATGCAAAGATTGCATTTCATCTTTCATGGTCGCTACCCAACATTCAGTACCTTTTGCTTCATCATAACTCGAGGGTACACTCTCTGAAATGTACGTCACTGGACAACCGTAAAACTCTGTCTACTTTATTTTATTTCGATCTCTTAATTGTCTTATATTATGTTCATTTGTCGAACTACTCTCATCGCTACTTTTACTTGAAAATTGCAAAGTTTCATCTAGTTTGTTTACTTCTTCGTGACTTTCAACAGACGAATTGAAATTATCAACATTTTCATTGTTTAACTTTACGTTAACTTTATTTGAAGCTAATCTTTCTTCCTTGAATAGAACATCACGACTCAAAACCACATCTCTCATACTAGGCACATAAACTCGATACCCTTTGCAATTTTCAAGGTATCCAACTAAAAACCCCTTTTCCGCCTTCTTATCAAGCTTCCTTCTCTTCTCTTCTGGTACATGGATAAAACACTCAGTTCCAAAAACCTTGAGATTATTTATATTTGCTGCTTCTCCATGCCACAACTCATAAGGCGTTTTACCCGGGTATTTAGTTGGACCAGTTCGATTCATGACAAATGCCGCAGTATTCATCGCTTCCGCCCACAAAAACAAAGGCAAATCGGAATTGGAATAAATCATGTATCGCGCCGCCTCAACTATAATTCCGTTATCGCACTCCGCTACCCCGTTTTGCTGCGGCGTGTATGCAATATTTACAGTATGCTTTATTCCTTTACTGCTTGAAAATTGTTCTACATTTTTATTAAGATACTCTTTTCCGCCATCGCTATGAAACTCTTTCACATTTTCACCAAACTGGTTCTCAATTTCAAAACAGAAAATTTTTAGTTTTTCAAGCACTTCTGACTTTTCACGCAAAAAATAAATTTGCCTATAACCCGAAAACTTGTCCTTAAAAATCAAACTATATCGCTTTTTACCAAGAGATTCTTGCTGCATTGGGCCACACACGTCAGTATGAATCACTTCACAAACATTTTTGGCACGCTCGACCCTCCCATGAAACCTTGATCTGTGATGTTTACCGTATGCGCAACCATCACAAAAATCATTCAAATCTAAAACATCTACTCCCATATTTTTCAAAAAGTTTTTAACGTGTCTCTTGTCTTGATGGCATAGTCGTTCGTGCCACAACTGCAAGGTTGTGGTTTTATCCGCAATATTACATGCTTTTGGAAATAAAACTCGCAAATCTATTTTGCATGAATCGCCGCAATCCGACGCTTTCGCTACAATTTCACCTTTATATTCAAGAAAAACATTTTTGCCATAGTTCGTTACAGAAAAATTCATTCCCTTCTTTGCAGCAACTTTAAGTGAGAACAAGTTCTGTTTTATTTCCGGTACATATAAAACATGGTAAATTATACCTGCAGCCCATTTCCCGTTTACAAAAGTTTCAATTTCTACGTTACTTTCACCATGCGCAGACATTGTATCTCCATTTCCCATCCTTACACTCGTTGAAAGCCAGAATTCTTCGTACTCACTGTAGTAGTCCTTCCGATGAGTCATGTGGTCGCTTGCCCCTGAGTCCAATACCCAGGAATCGTTGTTGTCCACAGCGCTGCTACTTCCAAGGAATGCGTATTTGGCCGACGAAGCCAGATTTTCCTGCGCCGAGCTTGCTCTGTCCTGTGCATCCGATTTCTGACTTCTTTTTGGACAGTTCCTTTGAATATGATTCTTCGATCCACATGCATAACAATTAACACAACCCCTTTTCAAATGACCTGGTTTCCCACAATTATAGCACGCAAGGTTACTCCACTCCCTTTTAAAATGAGTTTGGTCAGTCTTCTTGCTGCCTCAATTTTTCGAATTAGCTTTCGTCAACAAAGCCACCGTCGTTTCGTCAGAAATCTTCTGCTCTTAAATCCTCATTTCCTCGGACATCAATCTCGCCGTGAGATTTTCCAACGTCTTCTTTGTATCGTCCACGGAATCCCACGCACTGTGGAAATGGTTATACATTGCCGGTAGAACCAATAACGCGCGCGTCATTACCATTGATTCCGCAAACGCAAAACCGAGACTCTTCATTTTTGTCGCCAGATGCTCAAGCTTCGACAAATTATGCGCAACACTTTCACTTGTTTCCCACCTAAACTCAAAAAACTGTTTTTGAATTAGAGACCAATTTTCATCGGACTTCATATCATAAACTGCATTTAGTTTTGCCCACATTTATTTCGCCGACGTACAAATTAAAAGTAAATCCATCGGTTTCCTCTCGACCGTCATGACAATTAACTTCCTTGCAGCTTTATCTGCCTTCTGGAATTTTCTCCGCTTTTCTGCGTAGCGTTCTGCCCCCTCATCCGTGGGCATTGCCAGCCTGCCCTCACAGACATCCAAAAGATCATCGTCTTCTTCCAGAAGCGTACGGATCACAAAACGCGAATTATGCCAATTGTCCTTGTCACGAAGCTTCTCAACTTTTAAATGTATCGAGTCCATTTTGCACTTTCACTTTTTTCACTTCACTTCACTTTTATTCTCACAAGCCACTCACACTGGGCCCATAACCTGTTAAAGTAATTTGATTGAATACACAATAATTAAAGTCCAGAATAAAAGTATGTTCATTAAACATATACAGTACAATTGTGAAAGTGGCACAAACAAGTTTCTAGTGATCGCTAAGACGCTGTCGGTTCAACTGACGCCGCTTGCGCTGCTACGTGACCAGGCCCAAGGCTCTCCCCACTCTCAGCAACCATCATGGCACAGTACGCCATCGGCTTACACGCACACTACTCACGCAAGCACAACTACGACGGAATATAGAGTTTTCACTTCAACAAGTTATAATAAATTGCTTGAACAATGGTGTTTGATAAATTGTATTAATTATTATCTTATTAAGTGAAAAGGGGACTAAAAGTTGAATTTCTCAGAGAAAACCCGCAGTTATCTAGAATTAATATAGGAGAATATATCAGGGCTAATAACTAAAGATGAAGGATTCTGGGAAGCGGTGAAGAAATGGGATGTAGTATTGTTGACTAAAATCGGTGTAGATGAGAAGGATTGGATGTGAGTGAAGAGGAAGTTACTCAAGGGATATATGTAACAGATGCAAGAGGCAGAGAAAGAGAAGGCAAAGGAATGAAAAAAGGGGGTATGGTGTCAGGAGTGAAGAATGAATTGGGGGGTGGAAAGAGAATAGAAATGGGATTTGAGGAAATGAATGAAGTAATTATGAGAATGGTGAAGATAGGAAGAAGAAACGTAAGGTTAGTTTGCGTTTACAGGAGAAGGGGAGAAGAAGAAGGTTGGCGTGTGATTAGCAAATGGGTGGCGAAAAAGAATGACGAATTGGTGTTGATGGGAGGTGATCTGAATGCTTGGACGGGGGAACAGGGAGGGTAAATATGGAATGAAGAGAGTGAGGCTTTTAGGAGAAAATTTGAAACACAAACAGGTGGACTAGGAAGGTAGGACTCTGCTGGAAATTCTAGGAGAAACAGGATGGTGCATTTGCAATGGAAATTCGGAAGGAGCTAAGGAAGGTGAGATAACATTTGCAGGTCAAGAGGAAACAGTAAAAGAACACTTCCTTGCCATTGCAACCTTGAAATGTGGGAATTAGAGAAGAGCGGGAAGGAAGAAGGAGGGGAAGATAGGGAAGAAAGCAAATACAGGCAAATGGGGAGTGGATAAACTATGTGAATATACGGAAAGAATGGAAGAAGAGAATGTTGTGAATGAAGATGGGCGAGGTGTGGATGAGATGTTGTGTAAGATGAGGGGAAGGGTAGAGAAGAAAGTGAAAGAAATAAGGTCAAATAAGGAAGAAAGACAGAGGATGGTGGGATGTGGAATGTTTAGAGAGTAAAGAGCCTAGGAAGTTATCGTTAAGAATTGGAGAAGAGGAGAGATAGACAAAAAAGGAACATAATAAAAGAAAAAGGGAACACAAGAAATTACTGGATGTAAAACGAAAGGAGGAGAAGGCAAGGGGGGAAGGTATAAAGATTAAGAAGGGAGGTATGGAGGAGGTAGAAAAGTGGAAGATTAAAGAGGAATCACTCTCACGCCAGTAGCGTATAAAATATACGCGGAGGTGCTTAGGAAGAGATTAGAAGATCAGGTAGAAGAGAAAGCAAGTATTCCACACAATCAAACAGGATTCAGGAAGGGGTTTGGGGAGAGTGGATAACATTTTCGTTCTGAATTATCCGTTCAACAGGAGTCTGGGACAGGAAAAAGGAAAACTAGTTGCACTCTTCGTAGATTTTAAGGCAGTTTTTGACTCGGTAAATAGGAAAGTGTTGTGGAAGGCAATGAAAGAAAAGGGGGTGGACGAAGAGCTGATTGAGAGGATAAAAGATGACGAAGGAGACGGAGACAAGGGTGAGGATCGGGGAACAGAAATGAGAGGAGTTCTTGACAGAGGGGGGTCTCAGGCAAGGGTGCCCGCTAAGCCCGTTGTTGTTTAGCATATTGTTAGCGGACTTAGAAGAGAAAATGGAAAAGAAAGGCAAAGGTGGTATAGTTATAGGAAATAAGAGAATATACCTGTAGCCTGTAGCTTCGTTATTTAGGATTCTGGTTCGAAGCGGGAGCCGGAAAATATCTGCAAGTGAAAAAAAGGATGAAAAGTGCGAGCAAGGTGATGAGTCAAGTGTGAGGGACTAGAAAAAGAAGATACAAAGAGGACCGGAAGAAGAAACAGGGATGGAGAAATTGGTAATAAAGGCAGAGGAAAGGTTCTGGAATTTTGAAGAGAAACTTAAAAGTGGTAAGGGTAGCAAAGTTTTACAATTATTCCTGCAGGAAACATTAAATAGACAGAGGAGAAGAAACACGGGACATTCAAGATGAGAGAACAAGAGATGGAAAGTTATAAGGGAATGGAGAATGTGTGACGAGGGGAAGGATTAGCAGGAAATAGAAGGAGAAATTGACAAGGAGCAGGAAGAGAAGAGATGGGAAAATATTATGGGGTCAAAATACAATAAATGGTATAGATTGGTTAAGATGGAAGAGGTCCCAGAATATTCAGGGAAGTTGAAAAAAGAGTGCAGGTGGTCCAGGACGGCACGTTTCAGAATGGAAGAAGGCATGAATGACATACAGGGGAAGAGATAGGGAGAAAGAGCTTGGTAGATAGAGTTAGGTGGATACTGAGCGGTTGTTCACAAGGGAAAAAATGGATGAAGAGTCTGGAAGAGAATAGGGAAGGGAGAATACGTGGGGGATGAAAAAACCAAAATCGGGACCAAAATTGATACAAGAGAAATATGTCTAAGGAAAATTAGTGCTGCGTAACTTGCAAAAGCTTGAAGAGAAATGGCAAGAGGAAATTGAAGCCCTGGAAGGTCTCGCGCATAGTAGTTAAGTGAAATCGTAAAAGATGAATAGGGAACGGTGCCCTCAAACACGTGAAAGGGAGAATAATAAAATACAATACAATATAGGAGAATATAGTTTTAAACACTGATAATTTGTTTCAACAATTTGTTGAATAGCATTTATTTTCACGTCCTATATGTGAAAAGTGGGAAAAAGTGAAAAATCTCAGCAAAAACGGCAACTATCTATCATTACTATGGGAGAAGACAGTTATAAACATAAATAATTTGTTTATGTAATTGGTTTTGAAAGAGTTCATTAACTGTTGCCACACTCTAAGTGAAAATTGGACTAAAAGTTCAAAATTTCATTAAAAAAATCAAATTTCTAAAGTTATATATTATTAAAGTTATTATATAGAAGAATATTATTAAAACCAATAATAAGTAGATCGAACAAGTATTATTTTTGATTTACATAATTATCATTTCACCTTAATTGAAAAGTAGACCGAAAGTGAAAATTTTTGAAAAAAACTGTATCTTTCAAGCATTATTCTAAGAGATTATTATAAATAATGATAAATTGTTGGAAAAATTATCTCTGTTGAATTTAGTGGATTTTTGCATCAATCTAAGTGGAAAGTTGAAATTAATTGAAAAATTCGAAGAAAAACTGCGAATTTCTTATTCTATTCCAAGAGAAAATAGCTAAAAACAATAATAAATTGTTTAAAAATGTATGTAAACATCTAATGATATGTTGAAAGTAGTATGTTATGTATTAAAAAAATCGCAAAAAATCATGATTAGCGCCATTGTAAAAGTAATTATTCCTCGAATTATTCACTTTTACTTCGATCACCCTAATGCGGATGTTATTAGTTAATAAAATGTATAGTTTTTCTCCCAAGCATGAAAAATCCTAATAATTATTCGATTTTTGAGTCCATCTTGCAAGATACGAAAAAATATTGCCAAACAAAATTGTTCATTACAAAAAGATCTAAAAGTTTTCTTCAGACTATTTTTTAATAAGATCATAGTTTTGGTTTAAATCTTGAAAAAGAATATTAAAAATGAAATATAAAAATGTGACCACATGGAGGGCAAAATTTTAAAATGATATTATTAATACCTATATAATCGAGCACGAAGCGCGAAATCCAACAGACGCGAGCCATAGACGCGCTCAAGTCTGTGAGCGAAGCGAGCAACGCGCGTAGTGCGTGATGAGGCTTTGTCCACGCAGCGCGCAGATTTTTTTTATTTCAAACGGACCTCCTATTAAAAAACTTTACAGAGGGAACTTCAATGCTTCAAGTCACGTCACTGTACTTATCATTTTAGTTTGCAGCATTCTTATTTGAAATTGTAATTATCGCAATGCAAGAAAGAAGATCGAGTTCACTTGCAATAGTCAAACTCATAATACTATTAATGGGAAAAAATGTATTGAATTTAGAAGAATATTGATATTAGGAATGGAATTTTCTGATTAAGAGTGTGATGAATTTTAAAAATGGAAACTGAACTTCAAAATCCTGATGAGGAAAACGTGATAGTTTTCGAAACGTCGACAGAAATAAAGAAATTTTAACATCCAATTTCTACTGATTGGTCTGAAGTATGTCATTTCTACCATCTTAATATTATTTCTCATTAACGATATTAAGTAGGAATTTGGATCACGGACTGCGTAGAGAGATTTCAAGTACTGTTCCCATGTGTTTAAGTCTGTATCATCTTTATACGAAGGTTTGAAATTATAGATATTTACTATCCACCAGAATTGTTTGGAATCGATTGCATTCGCGAGAGAATCTAATAAGGAATTGTTCAAATCTTCCTTCTTGGAATCTAATAATTTTGTATGTACTTTTTTACAGTTCGCATGAATCGACACAACATCAGGATTGAATTTTTGTTCCTCGCATTTTTTAAGTACATGTTCCAGCTCTCTTTTACTTTTTCTGCATTGTGTATCAAACCATGGCTTCGAACGACTCAATTTTCTAGACGGTTTTAGAGTCATGTTAAGTTCTGTCGCTGTCTCTTTAATAGCAATAATTTAATTGTTTGAAAGTTCATCTATCGACAACATTGCAGAGTTAATATTTGGAGGGTACTGGATAATTTTTTCCAATTTAAATTCAAAGTCATTATCCCACTTAAAAAAAGGGGTGATCGAATAGTTTGCGTAATTTGAAGTCGAGTGATCTAGTAACGTCAAAGCTATAGGAAAATGATCGGATCCATTTTTTTCAAAACTTTGTACCGAGATTTGTAACTGTAATTGTTTCCTATCTCTATCAGTTCACTAGATACTTATAGAAAATGGCAGTTTTAATCTTTTTATGGACATTTTTATATGCCTGTAGTTGTCGAGACCGACGGGTTCTGAATTTTTAATTTAAAAAACAGTTATTATGAAATTTATCGGTTGTAAAATTTTAGTACCTAGCAGATGTCAACTAATTGGCCCCAACCCATCTAGAAGTCGCAGGCCTTGCCGGTAGTAACAAAATAATTACATGAGTTATCCTTCTGTGTTTCAAGACAAGTCTACCTCGTCTCGTCAGGCACAGCTACAGCCATTAGTGCAAGAGAAGTCTGTATATCCACAATTTCTAGCTGGCGAGACGGTACCAGACATAATGGTCTTGAAGACATTCAAGAGAAAATCAAGAGCAAATATTTCTACCCGGGAAGAACATCTGAGTTTTCTCAAAGTGATCCTGAATGATTCTGCATTATTCACATTCCATCTTCATCTGTTCTCATTTTTAATGATTCAGCATAAGTAGAGGTCAGATTCAGTCGGATATAAAGTTAATTAATTTTTGTCATAAAACTCGGACTCAGTTGAATTAGAACGTAGTAAAAATGTTTTGGCAGATGTCTAATTCACTTTAATTGAAAATAATTGAATTTCTCTTATGATTTTGATTTTTGGGATTGGAATGGAATGACTTTCTTCGTATACGTAGGATTCAGTTGGGATAAAGGCCAAAATATCCACTCTATTGAATAATTCTTGACAGGAATTATGAGACCAATTTTTCTTTGTGAGAACATTAGGTTAGTATTATCTAACTTATGTTCCATTCCGTGAGCAGAAAACCACTGCATTTTTATTAAGTTTATTGTTTGCAGAGTCATTTTAAGGTAATTTCGTTTATATAGAGTAAAGAAAATATGTAGGCAGACCAATTATGAAACAATGATTTACCAAAACGGTGACTTGTTTCTTCACAATTCCATTATTTCGAGATCTACTAAGAGATTCTTGGTAAATAGTTCCAATTTTCAGATTATTATTCAGCTACCCAAAGGGCTATTCACTCTCGAGTTGAGACTCGAGCGATCTAAATACTCCTAGAGTTACTCTATCGCGACTCCAAAATGAGAGAGAGTTCGCAGGATTTAAAAGAGTTAGCCAAGGTGTAAGATTGCTAAGGAGTCCATATGAGTCGCTGAGGAGTCCATAGGAGTCGAGCCGAGTTCTACTCGAGTTGATGGGAGTGGGAGCGTGTTTCTGATTCTTGAGTCATAATCGACACATTGGATTGTGAAAGACGGGTTTAGTTGACCTGTCGGTGCAAAATTTCCGTCCAATCATTTTCCGACATTTTACAAACAGCTTGATAATACAAAGTCGCATGGAGTATCCGATCACTCGAGTCTCAGCTCGAGAGTGAGCAGCCGTTTGCAGCTACCTCTGTTATTATAAATATTTTACTAAACATAATTACAGGGCTCAAAATACTGGAGATATATTGGCAAAAAAATGGATGGCGATTATCCCAAAGATATCAGCGAAGGGTTCACAGGAATTCCAGATAATATTGACGCAGCCACTGTTTGGACCGGAAATGGCAAGATATATTTCTACAAGGGTACCAAGTTCTGGAGGTTCGACCCTGCCCAAAGACCACCCGTGAAGAGTACATATCCAAAATTGATATCGAATTGGGAAGGGCTCCCAGATAATATAGATACTGCTCTGACATATCACGGATACACATATTTCTTCAAGGAAAATACTTATTATAGATTCAATGACAGGACTTTCTCTGTGAGTTATTTTGAACATTCATACTATTTCTAAAATACTATATTGAAGCAGTTAATTATCCATTCTCTGTATGCAATGTTTAGCTCCTTATCGCCATGTTTTAAATATTCAAACAAGTTTCAAAGGATTAGAAACTAGATTAGATATATTATCTCTAAAATTATATTTTATAATTTTCAATTTTCCTACACGGAGAAAATGTTTGTTTTCGAAAAATTACCACACTCCTTTCAGTTTTCTTTTTGGCGCGCCAAAAAAAGGAAGTTTAAAATTTTCGATCGCCCCATACCTTAGATTAATCTTTGTGTTTATAAGATCTGATCCTATTTTCTTCCATTTAGAAAAATTCATAATTATAACTTACAGACAGCACCAAAATTTCGTTTGATAGATTTTTGACCGCAACAAGATGAAACCTGGAACTGTGACGTATCTATTAGTTTTTCCGAATTTCATAAGATCAGTTGAACAGATTTTTTGGCTCCCGGTTCTCAAACAGTTTAACAAATATATCTATATATTCACTTTTTTTCTTTTTCTTTTGACAGCATATGAAGGGTCCGAGGTATAAGGGCGGAAGAATCAAAGCCCGATTTTTTCAGAAGACACAAAAAACTGTTTATCTTTCACGCATTAGATTTTAACAATCGAACAAGAAATGACTTTTGAGCTATTACTCAACTATATTGAATCGGAAAAGAAAAGCTTAAAAAAGAAGAAACCTTTTGCGAAAAAAACCCTTGCGAAAAAACGGTGCGTTAAAAAAAAAAACACTTTTTTCGACGAGAAAGAGTTGCATAACTTTTTTATTACTTCATTTTTCTTTAAATTACTTAAGAACAATTCCTCAGCTCTATCGAATCTCAAAAGGAGCGTCTAAAGCAATCAATTATCTGAGAGAAAACCTGTATCGAAGAATGGCGAGTCCCAAATAAAGCCGGATCATCTGGTTAGACTCTGGGAGGTCGACCGGTATTCCGGAGTCACCGTTTCAGATACCTCACGCAGGTGACAGTCAAATTTTGGCACGGTTTTTTACGCCATTGCTTGGAGGTATTTACTTGGGGACGTTCTCTGCACAATTATCTGCGAATCCTTGTTAAGTATTGCAACCATATTCCTCAAAAACCTTCGCTACAGGGAACTTCTATCCGCAAGCTGAGGTCATTGCCACTTTAGCATATCGTCGCCACATTTTGAGTCAAGACATTCCGGATGATAGCTGCCAAGCGTGTCATGCACACCTCAAGTACCTATGGCACATACTATCTATTTCTCCAACTCATGCGGCAAGGACGTACATTCAAAGGCACTATGCGCCACCAAAAGTGGTTCATTGCTATCTCTGTCACTCTTACAGTATTATCCATCATACCGTACCGCCAAACGCTCCTAGGGAAAAAGAGTCCATTATCGGAAATGAGAAGTGCCGCATATATTGGAACTTCATATTCTCGACATTTGTTTCTGTCACGGAAAAGTCTCGTACATTCTGAGGATATGGATCAACCCAAGGACGACCGCATTCTGCGTTTCGTCCGCAAGTGTCTTAGCATTATGTTGACAAGCAGGGATGCCTTTTACGCTATTAACCAATTGAAGCTTGACACCATCAAGAGCACTAAAGAAGAAGACGACTAGCTGAACAGAATATATACAGGTATAACCATTGCAACTCCCTTATAAGGTCTCCATACCTATCTTTCTTTAAATTCTCCTTGACTGTGATGATATTGTCGGCTGATGCCGAAAATTCGATAACAAACATGGATCGTTTCTCAAAGTCAAGGAGAACTATTTCAGGCCTCGAGTACGCGACAGGAACAATTATCGAGAATATGAAGTTCCAGTGGTTATTGCTTTCAGAGTGGAAGAGATGGCAATAAAGGACTCTCACACTGGAGATTCAGAAGTTTGCGTCGCCTTGACGGCGTGAAATGTATAATCGCGGAACTGGCGAATTGATATGCAAGCTTTTATGCATATGCATGATCTTACGCGTGGTGACATCAAGGGCCTTAAGCTCGTTCTTCGTCCACTGAACCATCCCAAACGAGTAGAGTAGAACCGGAACGGCAAGCAGATACCTTGTTCAACGCCGACAGATTGGAAGACCAAATCTGTCAAAGAAGATACTTGTATCTGCTTCGGGGAGACTCCTTCACTGATGTTACGTCCTGAATGCGGCTTTGAGGCACGCCCAGATAGGTATAGGTTTCTCCAGTATTAAGATATCTAATAAAACTTATATCTACAAGCTCAGGGTCCTTGGGAACGCCAGTAATCTTTCCTTTCTTCAGATGAATTTTGGCACACTTGTCCGAACCAAAGTCCATTCCAATCTCCTCTGTGTAGTTCTTAACGATATTTGTAGCAGATTGAAGTTTGCTTTTACCAGAGGCATAGATCTCCAGGTCATCCATATAAAATACATGAGTGACTATATGCCTCGCGCTGATTAGTGTAGCCACAGAAGTATCCAGGATAATTTCATAGTGCGAGAGATAGAGGCAGAAGTGTGATGCAAAAAAGCAAAGGGCTCATACTATCACCTTGAAAGACGCCCCTCTGGAAGGAGACGTTGTTCGTCGTCAGACGATAATTTCTAGATGAGATGGTAAATCTAGTTTTCCAAAGAGGCATCAATCTCTCTATGCATCTCACTATGTGTGGATGTACCTTCAAGCTTTCCAAAAGACAGATGATAAGTCTATGAGAGGTTGAATCGAAAGCTTTCCGGTAGATCTTATACAGTGTGTTCAAACAAGTTATTGGCCTGTAATTCTCTGGTTTGGACTAGTTGCCTTTTTTCGGCAGGAGTATAGTGCGTCCTAACACCAGCCACTGCGGAATGGGCGTCTCCGACTTTAAATATGAGGTGAATATGCGGGCCAAATGTTGGTGTATAGAAGTAAACTTCTTCCACCAAAAGTTCTTGATACAATCTCGTCCAGCACCGGAAAAGTTCTTCGTGCCTCTAAGTGCTTTTTTCACCTGTTCGTCAGTGACTGACGGGCACTCCTCCTCAAATTTTATGAGGCTGTCGCGAAACTCCTTGAAGCAGATGATATTGTCAGTATCTTCTTTCAACTCTAGTGTTTTCGGGATCTTGTACACCTTTCTCCAAAAAGTCTCCACCTCCTTGGGCTTGGGTGACTTTTTTACAAAAACAGGGGGATCACTGAAGAGGCGTGATGGGTCAGCAAGAAACTGTTGATTCTCCCTATTCCATCTCTCCCTCTTCTGTATCCTCCTCTTTGCGTCAGATAACAGCCTTATTTTGTCAACCAATTTGCTGCTTGATTGTCAGCAGCTTTGACTTGCTCAGTGTGTGATTCAAGGTCCTTAGTTCTTGAGCGAACTTTCGAACCTTTCTTGCCCATCCAATTTTCTTGTTCAGTTGATGTAAGCGTCTTCTGGTCTTCTGATCCATCGTCGGTTTCAGCCTTCGATTTGAATCAGCCAAAGCTCTCGCAGAACCATAAACTGAGCAATTGATGGTCCAGAGGTTGGACTCTTGCGAGATATCTCTTCGTCTGCAGCTTGTTCGAGCAGCGGTTGAGGAAGCCCTCCGCGTACATATCCATTTTTCCGGAGGTAGTCGGCTTGATTTCGTAAAGACTGATGCGGAACGTATGGGGACGGCGATTTGTCAAGCTCAACTGAGAGGACAGCACCGTTAGTGAAGATTTACCTTGTACACAAGAACAAGGCATTATCTACGGTTTCCTCAGTTTTTCGATATTTGGAAATCGATTTGCTCCTTTATTTGTACACCCAAATGCCACATGCAGACCTGGCATTTCGAAAATAGTGCTTGAAGCCATCACCTCAAAGCTGCGTTATGAAGGACTGATATAATTCGAATAGCAGACGCCATAAAGCCTCCGCGAACAGGGATAATACTGGCATCGTAGCAATCTAGCACGTCATTCTTAAGTTGATCCTTCCACTTGCTTGCCGATCCATTATCGGGTGCTCTGCGCGTTCAATCGTTTTGAACCGCATCTAGAACATTTCGGTGGTTTATTGGTTTCATTGTTGTTCCCACGAGCAGCTAGGAAAAGGGTTTGTCAATCCTTGTAGAGCCCCGCGTGCAAGGATAAGGCTGA
>CAKNXH010060872.1:5775-19203 GCA_932178445.1 Andricus quercusramuli
TGTGGGGGGGGGGGGGGTAAGGGTGAGTTGAAAATAAAAGTTATTTGTATCCTTTTATTTCATAGGTACTCCTCTTCAATCCCTAAAATGTTTGGCACGTTTCTATCAAACCCTGAAGTATGAGTTCAATTTTTCGAAAATCCAAAATTTCCCCATGTTAATTAAATGGGATTTTGAAGTGCCCGGTGGCATGTGTTAACATTCGAATTTCGAAAGAAAAAAATAGGGATTTTCTTTCTTCGGAAATGGAAACTTTTGGCGGGGGGAATTGCCCTCTAGGATAAAAAAAAATTTTGCAATGCATTTTTGGACCACCCTAGTGCTCATATTCATGCAGGTTTTCGCGTAAATATTTTGGATTCACGTGGCGAAAGACGAGACAGCATGCGTTCATACTTCACGTCCAAAACCGACCTTTATGACATTATATAGAACGCGAATATTATTTCATATTTTTCTAGAGCTTCTCTAATAAGCAAAGTTAAAAACACATGCGATTATGAAAAAAAAATTTGATCTTTTTAACCTATTTTTTCATTTTTCCCGAAAATCGTTGCTTCAATAAAAAAACTTCCTCGACATAAAAGATGTATTTTGACATTACCAACATCTGCTACGAGTTTTTTTTCGATACGACTCATATTTGTGAAGTAAATTTGAAAAAATCCTATTTTTGGGGGTTTTTGGACATATTTTGTCTTTGCGGCTAGGTTAAAAAAATTTTGATATTAATGAAACTTCACACATTCATTTTTAACGTAAAGAGGAAAAGAATGGCACCCCAGGCCCATTTATTTTCGAAAATTTGTATTTTACGCTACACCCTATTGTCCACGTACAATGAGATATCGATTTTCAAGTTTTGAGAAGGAAATAGAAGGTACTCATTAATTTTATCTGGTCTAACGTGTTTTTTTTGTCTATACAATTTGTTGCAAATTTTTCTTGAAAAAAAATGTCACTAATTTCGAAGACTGCTGCATAGAATGATTTTAATTTTAATACATTTGTACCTGGAATCTTTCCGAGTTCACTATCTCGATATCTAAGATTACACAGTAATACAAGAATCTGAATTTCATTTAAAAAAAAGTAGGTTGGCTTTCATATGTAACCAAAAGGATCATTTGCCGGTTGAAAGTCAACTGATGATTGAAATATGACTTCCAGTTACTCGCTTGGTTGAAAGTCAACCCCTTTATGCACGCGAAATGAAATTTTTAGGTTAAATTAAGACACAATTATTGTTGACATCCTGTAAAACCTTCACTCAATATTTTTGGAGATTATAACATATCCTACTTTTAAAATACGATTAAAATGATCAAAATAAGATAATGAAATTTATTTCCCGTAAGAACTTGAACTTTTCTTCACCTCCATGACAATGTATTCCTTGGAATCGGTCTCAGCTTTAACTCATGAAAAACTTTTCACAAACGACACACATGTCTAACACATAGATTTAAGCAGGCACCGATTAACACTGACGACTGAAAATCATTCGAAAGTTAACATGCCTACCAGTTGTTCTTTGTATTACTACATATTTCAGACAGAGACACGGTATTTAAGATCAATTTATGGTTGAAATTAATTGACTTACTTAATTTAAGTTAAAAATTAAATTCAGATTCTTGTATTACGGTGTAATAAATATTTGCGAATAAGGTCGATGATTTTCAAATGTCTGCAAAGGATTGCTGATTTTGATATTTTGAATGATAAATTTACATTTCTCCTTCAAGATCTTCAAAACATAATTTTCTCTCTAGTGATAGCACATTTTCTTGAGGTTTCTGACTGTGTGATGTGTCTGAGTGTGCCTCTTTTAGATTCTAGGAAGGTGAGTAATATTATTGTTCTATAAAGCTAGAATAGCGTGTACATTGTACAATACTTGCCTTATTTATGCGATTCTACGTAATGCGCCATTTACATATTTTTCTTGTACGTTACAACACAACAAATATTTACAACAACAAGTCTATAATTTCATATGAATTTCAAAATTATTATAATTTTTGTAAAGACAAGATTTGTAAATGATTCAATAAATAATTTTTAAGTAAATTGCAAAATTATTATATCAGCGAGTTCACAGCGGCATCCTTTTATAGCTTGTACACTTTTCCTTTTCCGAGACCACGTTTATTATTCTAAGAACAAATTAATTATTTATTTAAATTGCAGTTATACTGTTGCATTCGCTAATTGTTTGGACTTGTCAATAAACAAAAAAAGAAAGAAAATTACAAATTGCATTTTTTATTCAAACTTAAAATTCCCGTCAAGACAAATGCGACTTTTACCGACAGAGCATTTTCGTAGAACGATCCAGTACGGTCAATATATCAGCGCCATCAGCTGTTAGTCGGCTTTCTTCACACTTCAGGTCGTTGCTACACTACTTCACTCTCACTTTTTAGGAGTTACTGTTTTTTTTTCAGAAAAAATCAGATACTTACCCAATGTCGATACTTACCCAATGTCCTACCACCGCGAAACCCCTTCCGGGGTCTAGAACATTTTCAGAGTGCACCTTCAAAACCGAATTATCTAATGTTATTGGCAAATTTTGAGTGCTTCTCAGATTTCGCCATTTTTGTGGTCCTCGCTCCAACAGCTACAATCAGTTTTGCGTAATATGAAATTTTCGAATGTTCATGTTGGTTGAGGTCTAAATGAAGCTAAAATTCGAGCAAGACTACACAAGTAGAATTAGAGTGAAGTACTCTTAAAGTAAATTCAGAGTTTTTGTTCCAAAATTACGCAAAGAATATTAAAATAATCAGTTCGAGTCCAACAGCCTTCTAACGATATAACTATTTCCTCGTGAATTTCTCGTCCCATTCTGATAAACAGCAAGGAACTTTTTTAAGTGTTTTATTCTTTTTAATTTAATACAAATATTACATATTGAGGAATCGACACATAGAAATATAATTTAGAGAATGTTGGGAATGGTTAAACTGGAATACGCCATCTGCTGCTAAAAATCAGAACTAGAACAGTGAAAAAATAATTATTGTATTATTTATTGTAAATTTCAACACATTTTGAGCTTAAATGAACTTATTTCGAAGCCAACATGAACTTAAAGTAAATTTTTATCAATTAATACGTGAAATATATTTACTATATACAAAGTCTGACCTGCAAGTATTTAAATTCCAATCGACTATTATTCATATTCTTTGCATAATCTGGATCAAATTTTTCGCTACACACATCAATTAAAGTTCATTTAAGCTTATATTGCATTCAAACTTATATGGCATAGTAAAATAATTGCTGTTTTTTTTTTTTTTTTTTTTAGAATAACATTTTTGACCGAAATAAGTTTTTTCACTGTATATAAGATCAAAAGTCTATCTGAAACGTTCAGTTTCGGATAAAGTCGTATTCTTATTATATAATCATAGTTTTAAACTCCACAAAACATTGGTAACGACACTTTTATGCAAAAATTAAAATGCATCTTTAAAATTCTATCTAATCTTTCTCGTTACGATTTTTGCGCCAGATGGCGAAATGGTCGACCGCAGTACCCTCATACCTATCACGGAATTTTGGGCTGGGATTCGCGTTAGGTGAGGGTACTCGCCACATAAAAAATCTTGCTCCCCTTGCGATTTATCCTCATATGTGATTTGTTGAGAAAGTTGATTCTTTAAAAAAAGTTAATGTCAAAACTTGACACTTGAGGAAACAAGTAGCAGATAACATTCCGAGGTTATTATGCTAATTTTACACAATCCTAAAAAAATCCTGGTTTTTTACGAGTTTTATTCAGTAAAAAATTAAAAATTTTACAACTCTGGATAGGCATTTAAGTGTTTACATATAAAATAATTTTGTTTGAATGCTTGGTTTTTAATTATTTGATTTTCCCTGTAAAAATATATTATGAATAAATTGAAGTATATTTAATACAAATTTGTAAACATATTCTCGCAATTTTAACCTTACCTGTAAATGTTACTAACGTGAGTGTTGATTTCTCTTGCAATATCGATTACGGCTTCTCCTTTTTTGACGCGATCCATTGTTTTCAATTTCTCTTCTAAAATAATCTTTGTCTTCGATTTACAATTAGTAGGCATTCACAAATTAAAACTAACTTTTTTAATAGGTTATTTGGAGTGTCAACCTTTTTTGAAAAATTATGTTTTCGCGCAAGTATTTTGTTTAATGCGTGAGCATGTATGTGCCGGTATTAAGATTAACGCGAGTAGAGATAGTCGCGACATGTGGTAGTGCGATAGGTGGGATGGTATATAGTACAATTTTTATTATTTAGTTAATGTAAACTTACTGTAGTTACCAGATCAGAGTTCTTTAAAGATTATGAATCACTAATAATCCTTATATATATAATTCTTTTGTACCTGTGTATGTGGCTGAACTCCTCCTACACGGCTGGGCCGATTTTGATGAAATTTGGTGTGTATGTTCCAGTGGATTCGACAATGGTTTAGATTCATAATTCAGTCCACTGGAAAATGTAAGAAGTTTAAACTTTGCAAATTTAAGACGTCTATGGGGCCCAAAGAATATCCTTATAAGTGATCAATTATAGTTTTGCGGGATACTAAGTTTTATTATCATATTGTCAACATTTTTGTGCAAACCTCATTATTCGGCAAATTAAAAGCCTGTTTACAAAATATGTTCTTTTTTTTAATATTTGGTTTTCTCATAAATCGTAAAATAAGTTTTATTTTATGAGTTTTTCAATCTGTGTTAAAAGTGAAAGTATTTATTCACATAATTTTTGAATTGTTTAAACAAAAAGTTGAACTCTTGCCACTGATTGAAAACACAAATCTAGTAAATATGCTAATTTTGCAACTTATCAGATCAAGTAATGAATTAAAACTTTTTGTCTACAAAATTAAGGAAACACGTTATTTGCCAAATTATAATGAGTTGTGCGAAAACATAAATTTTCCAAAGTGATTGAAATCCTCAATACGGCGTGGAACTGTTATAATTTTTTTTATTTCTTGAGTGGTTTTTACAGCTCACAGAAATGTTTTCAAATGGCTAAACTTTGAAAGTTAGAATTAATTCTTATTCGTCGAATCTTTTTGAAGAATAGGGGTCACCTTATACTGATTTCTTAGAATTACATTTTCTTTATATAAAAATACGAACAATGCAATAATATTCCCAGTCTTAAAATATATTCTCGAATTAAATAATATTTTTTTGGATCAAAAAAAATTTCATTTATTATATTGACCTGGATGCAAAGTAAATGTTGTTTACATTTTTTTGAACCAAACCTTTTTTTTGTCCGACCCCCCTTGAAAACGCAACCTTTCATGCACGCGAAGCAGGCGCAATGTGGCCGATTTTAAGCCGGTGACAACTGCACCTGCGGACTTCCTAAGCGCACTGACAATAGAATTGTACGCCCGCCTCACTTGGCGTAAACTGAGTTTCAAAGATGAAGTAGATCGAATTGAATGTGGCTTCAAGATTAACATCTTGGCTGGTATCATGGCTGTAGCCAATTTCACATTAATAACGAAAAATCAGTGTAGGAGTGTAACAGCAGAGCTATCCGCGTTTCGCCCTGCTTCTTATGTGCGAATAGATGGATTTTCAGGGGGGGGGGGGAGAGAGGTTGGACAAAAAGAATCGTAAGCATTACGGGCGTGGATGAATAACTATTTTTCAAAGGTTTCTTTGATTTAAAGGAATCCTTTCTTCGATTCTGAGAAACCTTTTTCGGAGTGTATTGTGCACGAAACTATGACAACTAAAGCATGTATTGGACCTGGATCAATAATGCCGTTTTTGGGTCGTTAAACTATTACGTAAGCTTTTTACAGGTGTCTTAGGCATTTTTGGGCTTTACTTGGAATTTTTGGGCGAAACTTTCTATATGGGGCTGTTCCGGTGTTTATGATCCGTTACGTATACATTTTTATAATGTAAAAAGAAAGAAGCTAACCTTAGACGTAAGATGGTTACACCCCAATATGTCTCAGGCATTTTGGGTCGTAAGTTGGAATGAGAATGAGAGAATGGGAATGAGATTCTAGAAACGGTGAAGCGGAAAATTTCTAATAGTGTTCTTTAGAGCAAGTCTTTAAATCACAGGCAAAGGATACACGACTGTACAAATGTTAGTGGAAACTATTTTGAAAAGATATATTAATCATTGCGTTAAAAAATTATTTTTTTGCAACACTGTACGGGAAGTTCTTAGTATATGCACCAAAAAATGAGAAGAAAATGGCCGATTCTTGATGAAGTCAAACTGTGCGGGAATCATAATATTCCCTCACAAAATTTCGTGCGAGAATGTTGACCATCAAGCATACTTTGAAGGAAAGTGTGTATCTGCTGTATTCCACGCACGGAAATTAAAGGAACCGCTAGTTTCTGATTGGTCGCAAGAATTATCACAACCAATCTGAAGCCACCGGATGCGTGATCCAACAGTATAAGCTGCCATTGGTCAAAATTTTGCGCGCGCGATTCAAAATCAAATTAATTTAATTCGATTTTTAATCGCGCGCCAGATTACAGCCATTTGCAGAATTTGTCCAGCGTGATGGCCACCGCACGGTGCGCGCGCAGGCTGTCCACTTTATCAACACTGCCATCATTTCGTCAGCTGAGAAGTTGAGCGTTTAGGTTAGTTTGCCTGGTGCAACTTTGTGATCTGAAAAATGTTTTATAAAAAAGTTTGTGGATAATTCCGACAGTGACTCCGAAGATTCGGAATTTGTACCTGCAGACAGTCTGCAGGAGATAGAAGATCCCAGTTTGGTCACGTTGCCAGTGAGATGCAAGAGAGATGCTGGTTACGTTTGAGAGAGTAATTTGGTTATCTTTGGGAAGCTTACGTTTGAGAGAGTCGAGTGTAAATCATTTTAGTTCGGTTTTTTTTCCTCTCGGGGGGCTTCACTCTCCAAGCCCCCACGGGGGCTCAGCCCCTCGATCCCGCCGGGGCTCTGCCCCGGACCCCGCCCTCCATCCAACAATCTTATTACCTATCAATATTTCTTATGTCACGAACTTCCCTTTACAGGGGTTACAAAAAATAGTATATGATACGCGTGCGGGTATCATAACGTACTATTTCTTATTGATTCCAGAAGCTTTCAGAGTGACTTACTAGTGCAGTCAATATGTAGTTTTACCTTGCAAAAGGTCAGAATAAGACCAAACTTGGCAATTATCTTCATTTTGTGGCCCTCATAAAAGCCCAAAATAGATCCCACAAATCATGGCAGATAAAAGCCGAGCACTTTTTTGCAATTTGCAAAGAATGTTACATTTTATCTTGAAATATGAAAGATTACTTATTGTTATCGTTATTATTTACTATTATATCATTGCATATGCACAAAGAATATAATATATAATTAATTTATCATATTATATATACATACATACATATATATATATATATATATATATATATATACTCACACACGTGCATATGCAAGTATCTATAAACTTATTGATATGCGTGGAATTTCCACATTACTCGCTTCCACATCACTTATGATGTAGAGTAAGTGAAGCGATTTTTTTAAACGTGGTATCCTTAGTAGGCCGAATTCACAAGGTTTTTCGTTTAGAGAAGCAGCAAAAGTTGTTCAGTGTTATTCAGTGTTTAAAGTTTTGGTTCTAGTCTTTTAAAGCACCTCTGTGGGCCTGGTAGACTTCTTTTTGAAGGCTCGGATGGATCAGGTTGATTATTTTTTCTTCCTGAAGGTCAGCAGGATTTTCTTCAGGATCGCCGTCCTCTTCCTCAGCTTGCTGCTCTTCCTCAGCCGCTGAGATTATAGCACGAGCTAGTGCAGTGCATTTATTTTGGGTGCATCGGGTTGGTATTCATTCTCCTTGGATTTGTTGCATCAGATCGTCAATGGTGAACTGACATTCCTCTGACTTCTCTTACAGGTACGAATAAATACATTCCATTGCTACATCCACATTTTTGAAATTGAATGAACAGGAGGAACGATTATGGATTGTTGAAGTAGCAGCACTAATTGTGTTGGAGGACATCAGATCGCAGGTATATAAAACAAACCAGTATTCACCTTCTGATAATTTTTTACAAGATGTAAGTATACTTGTTCCTGAAAGTTGGAACATATTTCTTCAGACAGTTATTTTGAAAAATAAGCGTGGTGCGGCGCACAAATGGAAGACTAAATGCACTGCACTAGCTGATGCTGTTATCTCAGCGGCTGAGGAAGAGGAGGGTGATCCTGAAGAAAATCCTGCTGACCTTCAGGAAGAGAAAATAATCAAACTGGCATATATACGAGGGTTGCCTTTTATATTTTGAGCCTTGGCAATACTAAGTGTTTACAGGTGCCATATGACGTTTCCAATTGGAAGTTTGACCTTTTTAACCATAACCTTCTTCAGAACGTTTTGTCATTTGAGCATAACCTGTATTTTTTACAGTGACTTGAAAATATTGTCTCAGCGAAAAAATGGAATTGAATCGTGAACATTTTCGTGCGATGCTTCTTTATGATTTTCGACGTGGATTATTAAGACAAGAATGCATCGATCAACTCACTTCGACTTTTGGCGATGAAGCTCAATTCTTGGCCACTGTTAAACGCTGGTACAACGAATTTAATCGTGGCCGCAGTTCGCTCAGTGACGAAAGTCGTGAAAGTAGCCCAAAATCAGTCGTTGTCCCAGAAAAAAATTGACGCTGTGCGTGAACTAATAATGCAAGATCGTAATGTGACTTTCGTGAGATTCAGGCATCCTTGGGCATTAGTGGGACCAGCGTGCAAGCAATTTTACATCAACATTTGGCTGTCAAAAAAATGTGTTGCCGTTGGATCTTACATAGTTTGACAATCGCTCAAAAAAAGGCTCGTGTGGATTGGTCAAAACATATGCTGAAAAAATTTGATCGCGGTGCTTCAAAGCATGTCTATGACATCGTAACAGGTGACGAAACATGGATTTATGCTTATGAGCCTGAAACTAAACAGCATTCGACTGTCAAGTCGGAATGGTATACAACCATTCTTTTACCGGAGATCTTTGAAAAAATGAGGGAAACCAGCCGCCGAAGGCAAATCATCCTCCTCCACGACGATGCGAGCTCTCACACATCCGCTGCAACAAGGGACTTTTGGAGGGCTGAAAACGTCGAATTGATGCGGCATCCAGCCTAAAGCCCTGATTTAGCACCTAATGACTTGTTTTTATTCCCACACATATAAAATAAATTACTAGGTCAACGTTTTTCGACGCCTGAAGAAGCGGTTCATGCGTTCAAAATGCATGTTTCGGAAGTGCCTCAATCGAAGTGGAAAAATTGTTTCGAAAATTGGTTCAAGCGCATGCAAAAGTATGTTGAGTTTCAGGGAGAAAACTTTGAAAAATAGTAAAGCCATTTTCGATGATAAATTATTGTCTTTTCATTATTAGGCTCTAAATATAAAAGGCAACCCTCGTATAAATGTATATATATATAGTTAAAAGTTTGTCATAAGGACAACCGCAGGATTTCGCCGGGAGCGGGTGCTAATCTGAAAAATTGCACCCCCTCCCAGTGAAATCGCGGTCAAATTTCAGCTGTAACCACGTCTCACGACCGTGAGATAGGTGGTTACAGTCTGCGATGAATTCAATACGATGATCCGGCAAAAGACTCGTGCACCCTGAGGACACGCAGCGACCCAAGGACGACCGCCTTCTGCTTTTTCCCCGCAAGATTCTCAGCATTTTGTTGACACACAGGGATGCTTTTCAGGCTATTAACCAGTGAAACTTTGCCACCTCCAAGAGCGCCGATGATTAAGACGATTAACTTAACAGAATTTTCGGGGTATAACCATCGCAACTCTCTCATAAGATTTCTTTTCTTTTCATTTCTTTTCTTTCTCCTTGGCTGTGACGTTTTTGTCAGCTGGTGCCGAAAATTCGATAACGAACATGGATCGTTTCTTGAAGTCAAGGAGAACTATGTCAGGCCTCGAGTACGCAACAGAAACAATTGTCGAGAATATGAAGTTCGAGTATATATGGCACTTCTCATTTTCGACAATTGACTCTATTTCCCTAGGAGCTTTTAGCGGAGCGGTATTTGGGCCAATTCCGTTCGAGTGACAGAGATGGTAATAAAGCACTCTTAGTGCCGCATTGTGCCTTTGGATGTAGGTCGTTCCCGCATGAGTTGGACAACTAGATAGTATGTGTCCTAGATTCTTGGGGTGTGCATGACACGCTCTGCAGCTATCATCGGGAATATCTTGGCTCAAAATTTTGCGACGGTATGCTAGAGTGGAAATGCCACCGTCTTGACATGCCAAAATGAAATCCGGATGATTTAAGGAAAGCATACGGCCAACGGCGATACCACGCTGAAAACACCAGTTCTCGTAAGATCACTGAAGTTAAGCAGTGTTGGGCGCGGTTAGTACTTGGATGGGTGACCGTGTAGTAGTGGCACGCCTACCCCGAAAGGGAAATGGCTTAATGGTATACATACATACGTTAGCTCATACGACATCGACTGAGCCTCCACATTTCTGTGGAAGATGCCGTGCATCCTCTTGTCGAGGAGCTCTTCGCGGAAGTTTTTCTCGTGTGTTTTCTTAATCCGGGCCTTCAGAAGTGATTATTCAAGATGGATAAGATTTGATGCATTTTGCTCACCCCTGGTATTTAATTCAAGGCCGTGTGTCTCAACAGCCTCCTCTGCTACTTTGTACAGAAACGCCACTATGACCGCTTCTTCATGTTTCCTGACCATTTGAGGAAGAGGGTCTTGTCCATATATATGTATATATATAGATCAGAATATATATATAATATATATATAGGAATATATATATAGGTCAGAATAGAACCGAAGGGCTTATGACAAAGCCACCGAACGCGTCCTCGGGTTGCGGATAGAGGGTCCCCGTACCAAGGGTTTCTGCTGAATATGGTTACAATAATTAATAAGCAGTCGCGGACAATTGTCCAGGGATGGTCCCGAAGGAATAACCCCTAAGCGAAGGTGTGAGAACCGTGCCGAAAGCTGCATGGCACCTGGGTGAGGTGTCTTTAACGGTGACTCTGGGATACCGGGCGACGTCTCAGAGTATCAGCCTTATCCTTGCACGTGGGGCTCTACAAGGATGGACGAACCCTTTCCCTAGCTGCTCGTGGGAACAACAATGAAACTAACAAACCACCAAAATGTTGTAGATGCGGTTCAAAATGATCGAACTTGCAGAATACCCGACAATGGATCGTCAAACAATGCCGATCATCCTAGAGTTCGGGGTGCTAGACTGCTACGATGCCAGTATTATCCCTGTTCGCGGAAGCTTTATGGCGCGTATGCTTACTCCGTGGTGCCAGAAACACCTAGAACTTCAAGACGTTTCGCATCAGTCTGCGAAATCAAGCCTGTCTACCTCCGGAAAAATGGATATGTACGCGGAGCGCTTCCTCAACCGCTGCTTGAACAAGCTGCAGACGAAGATGAAACAGCATTAAGACCAACCGCAGAAAGCAGGCACCTTCTGGAAGATGATCGCAATTTCAGTACAAGGAGAAACATCAACATGCAAGTTCCTCTTAAGCCCCAAGATCTGGCTGAAATGGATGCCTCCCTTCGTGGAGATATCTCGCAAGAGTCCGACTTCTGGACCATCAATTGCTCAGTTTATGGTGCTGCGAGAGCTTTGGCTGATTCAAATCGAAGGCTGAAACCGACGATGGATCAAAAGACAAGAAGACGCTTGCATCAACTGAACAAGAAAATTGGATGGGAAGACAGAATGCGTCCCGTGTTCAATGTGTGATTGACTACATAAAATCTGGTAGACCGTTCACGGAAAGGGTTCGAAAGTTCGCCCAAGAACTAAGGACCATGAATCACACACTGAACAAGTCAAAGCTGCTGACAATCAAGCAGCATATTGTTGACAGAATAAGGCTGTTATCTGATGCAAGGAGGAGGATACAGAAGAGGGAGAGATGGATCAGGGAGAATAAATAGTTTCTTGCTGACCCATCACGCCTCTTCAGTGATCCCCCTGTTTTTGTAAAAAAATCCACCCAAGCCCAAGGAGGTAGAGACTTTTTGGAGAGAGGTGTACAAGATCCCGAAAACACTAGAGTTGAAAGAAGATACTGACAATATCATCCGCTTCAAGGAGTGTTGCGACAGCCTCATAAAATCTGAGGAGGAGTGCCCATCAGTCACTGCCGAAGAGGTAAAAAAAGCACTTAGAGGCACGAAGAACTTTTCCGGTGCTGGACCAGATTGTATCAGGAACTTTTGGTGGAACAAGTTCACTTCTATACACCAACATTTGGCCCGCATATTCACCTCATATTTAAAGTCGGAGACGCCCATTCCGCAGTGGCTGGTGTTCGCACGCACTCTACTCCTACCGAAAAAAGGCAACTTGTCCAAACCAGAGAATTACAGGCCAATAACTTGTTTGAACACACTGTATAAGATCTTTACAGCTGTCCTAAACAACAGGATTGTTCGACGAATTGAGCCTGTACGGCGAGAGATGTACGAGCAACGAGGCTCGAAAAAAGGTGTAGCAGGCTGTCGAGAGAACCTGCTAATTGACAGGTGTGTCTGTAAAGATGCTACCGTCCATCAGCGCATCCTGTCAATGGCCTGGATTGACTACCGGAAAGCTTTCGATTCAACCTCTCATAGACTTATCGTCTGTCTGTTAGAAAGCTTGAAGGTACATCCACACATAGTGAGATGCATAGAGAGATTGATGCCTCTTTGGAAAACTAGATTTACCATCTTATCTAGGAATCATCGTCTGTCGACGAACAAGGTCACCTTCCAGAGGGGCGTCTGTCAAGGGGATAGTATAAGCCCTTTGCTTTTTTGCATCACACTTCTACCTCTATCTCTCGCACTACGAAATTCTCCTGGATACCTCTGTGGCGACACTAATCAGCATGATCATAAGGTCGCTCATGCTTTTTATATGGATGACCTAAAGATCTATGCCGCTGGTAAAAGCAAACTTCAAACTGCTATAAATATCGTCAAGAACTACACAGGAGAGATTGGGATGGACTTTGGTTTGGACAAGTGTGCCAAAATTCATTTGAAGAAAGGAAAGATTACTGGCGTTCCCAAGGACCCTGAGCTTGTGGATATAAGTGTTATTAGACATCTTAACACTGGAGAGACCTATACATACCGGGGCGTGCCTCAAATCCGCATTCAGGACGTAACATCAGTGAAGGAGTCTCTCCGAAGCAGATACAAGCATCTTCTTCGACAGATTTGGTCTTCCAATCTGTCGGCGTTGAACAAGGTATCTGCGACTAACATGCTTGCCGTCCCGGTTCTACCCTAATCGTTTGGGGTGGTTCGATGGACGAAGGACGAGCTTAAGGCCCTTGATGTCACCACGCGTAAGATCATGCATATGC
>CAKNXH010060872.1:19603-38894 GCA_932178445.1 Andricus quercusramuli
TCGCGTGTCTTGAGGACACGAAGCGACCCAAGGATGACAGCTTTCTACATCCATCTCTCAAGTGCCTTGGCATATTTTTGGCACGCGGGTATGGCTTTAAGGTTGCGACCCAGTGATAGTTTCGCACCTCCGAGAGCACCCATCACAAGGACAATTATTTTTATATATATATATATTTATATATATATATATATATATATATATATATATATATATGTATGTATAATATGGTGAATTGCTGATACATTATATTATGCATGCATATACAATGATATAATAATAAATAATAACGATAACAATAAATAATCTCTCAAATTTCAAGGTAAAATTTAACATTCTTTGCGAATTGCAAAAATGTGCTCTGCTTCTATCTGCCATAACTCGTAATCTATTATTATGAGAAAAATTGGTTTAAAACAAAAGTGATAGGAATATGTGTGCTATACAACTTTTCAAATAACTACTTTTGCTCTAAAGTGCATTCGGAATGAGATATTTCCAAAAAACGTAAGTTTGGCCGCCATTTTGTTAGCAGGAGCCTGATTTTTGGGATCTTTTTTGGGTTTTGATAAGGGCCCCACAATGAAGATAATTGCCAAGTTTGGTCTTATTCTGACCTTTTGCAAGGCAAGTCCTTTTTTGTGTTTCTACTGACTGGACTATACGTATCAGTCACGGTGGCATTTTTATAATACAGTCAAATGATGTTTTTTTCTCACTATATATAGCTATTAAAATTAATACGACATATGGGCAGCTTGGTTTCCTTTTTACCCCACCATTCACGAACTGGGTTGTCGCTAAGTGTATGGTGGTGGGACCTACAGCTTAAGGTTGGATCCGAACCACCATAACTATTATTATTATTATTCAAGTACAGTGGTTAGTCAGGGAATAAAATAGAAACACTACACATACCTACTAAATATCCGACGAACACAAAATACCTTAAAATTTCTATACAGGGTGTCCTAGACTCAAGTGTCCGGATTTACATAGCCGTATAAAAATAAAAATATTAAATAGAAAATTCCTTTTCCAAAAATCAGTTGAAGTCTTAGTTTTTAAGTTATGAAATATTTAAACTTGACCAATCAGGAGCGCCGTATAAACAGCCGTGTGTGCGTGAACGAGATTTCAACGCAGTGTTATCGAAGGGAGCGCAGAGGTGGGGTTAGCTACGAGAGAACACTACGTTGGAATCCTGTTCACGCACACACGGCTGTTTATACGGCGCTCTTGATTGGACCAGCCTAAATATTTTATAACTCAAAAACTAAAACTTCAACTAATTTTTGGAAAAGGAATTTTAGATTTATTTTTTTTATTTTTATACGGCTATGTAAGTCTGGACACTTGAGGATGGGACACCCTGTATAGTTAAACAATTTAAAAACATACAATTCAGTCAAATCAGGAAAAAAACCCAAATGAAGACTAAATATGGGCATTTCCGTCCATATAAACAGTTCAAAAGGCAGGTTACCGCTTTCTACTTGGTAGCCCTAAAAGTTGCGGACTATGCGGCAGGTGTTCAGTAAGACTGACTTTTGGACTGCAGCTAGCACCCTATCCACTCTCAGGTTCTCCAGGTGACTTCAGCCTTGAGTGGACGTTCCCCGGGGCTGAAATCAGAAGAGAATGAAATTGTAATCTTTTTCAATTACCTCCTCCCATGATTTCTTATCTTACAATGGGAAGCTTTACCAAGTTTGTAATATGCTGAAGTAACAAGATGCACTTTTCGCGAATTTCTTTCATTTTCAATTTTTCTATTGTATTTAAATATTAAATTTATTTAAATCAAGCTAAAATATAAAGTGTTAATTATTATTTTATATGAAAAAATTATAGTTTTCAACGGTTTCATTTAATTGAACATTTATATCTTGGTTGTTATTAATATTAAATTTTCTGTGAAAAAAGATCTTCTCCTTCGCTTCGCTGGGTATCGAACCACAGGTCTTCTGATTGCCGGTTGGGTGCTCTTACTACTAAGCTACTGGAGTGATCGAGAGAATAATTTTTTTTTCATAAATACCCTATTGGGAACCGCTCAGGTCGAATACGCCACCTGGTGCTGAAATTTCGAAGTTGTCTCGACGGGTGACTTTCTACAAGTAAACGTGTTAGAGATACCCGGATAAGACGTATATTTAAAAACAATAAGATTTTTTTGATTATTTCGCATAATTCTAGTGTTTTGAAAAATGAATATTGAAAGCGGAATGCGTTTTGAATCAAGAGCTACTAAAAGTAAGGCCAATGAATCTTTTTCCAAAATGTGAGCAAATATTTACGACTAAATATCTATAACAAAGGCTTTATCAAAATCGTTCTCTATAGCATGTGAGGTATTATCGAAGGAAGCATACAATATAAAATCAGTTTTCTGCAAGTTAAAAATTGTCATACCTATTTGAACGTGGGCATAGTACGAGTGTTTTTTTTCTTCAATTTATAACTGTCACCGTCTGGAATTAAGTATTTGCAATCTTGCCTTTCCATAACTTCAAGTATACTCTGTGTTTTTCCCGCGAATTGACACTTAATTTCCATTAATTTAACCGGTTTATTATCTGAAAAGATTACGCTATCTGGAGAATACCCTAGCCAAGGAAGTTTCTCACAAACAATAAAACCGAATTTGACAACTGTTACTTGACGTGATTGCTCATATTCCAGACGTGCCCATTCTTCGAAAAGAAGTTTATGCTCAACTTTCTTATATATTTTTAAAGTTAATTTAACCCTTGTTTGGCACACTGGGGTGTAAAACACCCCAAGAACATTTTTCCTTACTTTAATAATTTTTGAATTAATACCTAATTTTGATTTTTGGCTATATAACCTACATAATTCTCTCAGGTAAGCTCTCAAGATGATCTGATAACATTTTCAAGCAAAAATATTCATTAGATTATTTTTTTAAACAATTTTAGTCCCTATGGTGTAAATCATACCAGAAGTGTGTCAAGTAAGGGTTACGGACATGTATGTCGCTCACCGGTGAGAAGGCTTGCATTGAAAAGTATTAGAAAATTTTCGCCGTCATTTTACGTTGTCAGGATTGATTTCCACACAGATAGCTGTGGTGAACAATAATTTAAAAAAAGTTTACCATGACTTTATATTTTGGTAATTGATAAAATTTAAAAAACATGATATTTTTTAACACAAGCCTACTATATTTGGAACATTTTAGGCCTTCGGAGCGCCTTCTAATGCTTTAAACGAAAATTGTAATTATAATTTATTTGAGGTTACGTTTGGAAGCTCCGATCTGCTTTGAAAGGGATTGGAATTTTATGATTTTTCCTACCTACATAATCAAGGATTCAAGAACAAAGGACAGAAACGGCATTTTCAATTATTCAAAATTCTCCATACTTTTTCATGATTCTTATCGGGTTGTTCATTAAAAAGCAATTTGCAATGTGCATGTAAGAACGCTACTAAAAAAAGTCAGGACTTGTGAACATTTCTGACCACTTTTGTTACGTTTCTCAACAGAAATCTTCAGAAAAAGTCAGAATTCGTGAGAAATGTTCAGAAATCGTCAGAGCTTGGGTTCGAACGATAATCCTTTTATTAGGGGTCCAAGAATGGAATGTCAAAAAACCTAATCCCTTTTATATTTTCCAGGTTATTTATATTATTTATTTATGCATATTCTCTTTTTACTTATATTTAATTATTAATATTTATATATTGAATGACTCTGAAGGTAAATCTGAAAATGTTGTCCGTTTTGACGTATCTCTTTCTCTTTACAAGATACATTATATTTAATCTAATTATATATTTTTTAGGAAAATGTTTAGGTATCTGAAATCGTCGAAACCCGTAGATTCTGAATTTCTAACATTTGAATCTGTATATAGAACATTGAAAGAAAAATTATTTTCAATTTTTAATCCTTTTAGGTTGGCCTACCTGCGGTCCTAGCCGATGAGCTACGTTATAGGATGTGAATTCGCATATATTCAGAAATAGCCAGACTAGTCAGGAACGGTCAGGATGTTCAGGAATCGTCAAAACTTTTGACCATTTGTGACGATTCCTGACTTTTTTTTAGTGAGGAAATCTAATCTTTTTACTTGACAGCTAACCTCAAATTCTGAAATATTTATTTACGATTTAATTTCAACCCATTAGTTATAGACCAGGAGCTCATGACATAGATGATGTAATTATAGTATAATTATTGTGTGCCAGATGGATTCGACTTACGATAACGAACGTAAAGATGCATGACTTGCAGGTCTGAGTGGAAGAGGTGAGTGGTGGCGACCTGGCAAAGGTGTAAATTTTCATGGTGAATTAATGTGACTCGAAATAACTTGAAAATTTGTGTGCATGTAGAAGATGATATATAAATAGCACCTGTGAATTTTGAGTCACCTGACTGTACGTAAAGGTGCTATAAATCACCTTCAAAGTTGCCGGAAATTCAGGTAAAATTTCTTAATATTGATTTTAGAGGGAAAAGTTTCAAACAAAAGTTGGCCTACTTCGAAAGATACATATTTTCATTCCTATATCATTTTTTGATGAAAATGATACATTTAGAGAAAAAATCGATTAAAGAAATGCCAGAACAATTAAAAGCTATTTTTCTGTACAGCAAGTCATTTTTTCGAAAATTGTCAAGAGAGAAAAAATGCTCCCCAGTAGGTTTACTCCAACATTACTGTGTAATATTTTATTCAAATGTTTATATTTACCAAGTTATGCGCATTTTTCATGCTTTTTTCCATTTTTCCTTTCATCTGTTCTATCCGTAGCAATTTAAAAGAAGGTGTTCTCAAAATGAGAACATCAATAGTGTAAATCTTGTGTAACAAATTATCGTCAACAACTTTCAGGTAAAATAATAACTTATTCTCCTATAAACAATAATAAACAGAGTCACGTTCTCAGCTTCTAATTGACGTAGAAGGTTGTAATAAAGCTGATTGTATTTCTAAAAAATGAAATAACAAAATCGCTTTACTTTTACATTCACATTATTTATTGTTGTTAAAGTTGATCCTTTTTCCGGTGGAATGTATTCAATCTTTATTACCCTGACGAAAGTCAATTTTCCGGGCGCAGCTTGGGGTCGTCTCAGATTTTTCGAGGGCCACTAGCGTAGGCCATCGACGATTTGGTAGAAAATTACACTATTTGATTCGAAATGAATTTTTTTGTTTGAAATTATTATTTTTCTTCGGAAATTCCACTACTTTTTTTTTAGAAATTTCAACTATTTGGATGAAAGTTCATGTATTTTGTTGGAAATTTATCTCCGGATAGAAAATTAATCTTCTTGGTTGAAAATTCAGCTATTTCGTTGAAAATTTAAATATTTCGTTGAAAGTTCCATTATTTTCTTGAAAATTCGTCTCCTTACATTAAAAATTCATGTTTTAATGGCAAAAAAGTCAGCTTCTTGGATAGAAAAATCCTCTTTTCGTGTTGAATGGGATGATTTTTTCACATCAAAGTTACTCCTGAACCCAATTTTTTTTTCTTCCCACCAAAAGAATTGAATTGTTACGACAACATTATCTTCTCCATCAAATACTTCAATCTCCAACTAAAGAAACATCAATTTAAAAAAAAAAAAAATTTGTTGTGGTTGAAACTCAGTAAAAGTGAGAGTAATTTTCGACAAAAATAAATGCGATCTTTTTACCAGAAGAGATAAATTTTGAAACAAACAAGCCGAATGTGTAACGAAGAATCGAAAAAAATGTGTACTAAATTGTTGAATTTTCAAGAGAAGAAGACTCATATTCTACAAAGCAGTTGCATGATCAAATTAACAATACAATTTTTCAACAAAAGAAATACTTTTCCACCAAATAGTTGAACTTTCTACCGATATGGTGGAAACTTAAAAGGAACGCATGATTTCTCAACAAAGTATGTATATACATTTTGAAACAAAACAGATGAATTTTCAGCGAAAAATGTAATACTTTATATTACTTAGCTATACAATATTTAAATTTTTAATCAATTACAGTTGAAGTCGACAAATAAAGATGAATGTTCCTTAAAATAGTTGAATCCCGAACAAAATCAGATTCATTTTCTACAAAAATAGTTGAATTTTCAACCCAAAAAAAATAACATTTTATTATAAAAAAGATAAATTTTGGAACGGAAGCGCTCTATTTCGACGCAAGAAAGAAGAAAAAATTGCACTATATTGCTCATTTCAACCAAAAAAGACATTAAAATTCTCGATCACCTTGTATTTCGAAGTAGCATAATGATACCTCTGAATGTATATTATATAATTAATTGCATTGAAAATGCACCACGAAGAATTTATAATGAAGCATCTGCTACAAGCAGTGTAACCGTCTACGCCTACGCCAGTGGCCATCGAAAAATCTGAGACGACCCCATGCTGTGCCCGGAAAATTGACTTTCGTCACGGTAATAAAGATCGAATACATTCCAACGGAAAAAGTATCAACTTTAACAACAATAATTAATGTAAATGTGAAAGTAAAGCGATATTGTTATTTCATTTTTTAGAATAATATTCAGCTTTATTACAACCTTCTACGTCAATTAGAAGCTGAGAACGTGACTTTGCATATTATTGTTTATAGGAGAATAAGTTATTATTTTACCTGAAAGTTGTTGACGCCAATTTGTTAGACAAGACTTACACTATTGATGTTCTCATTTTGAGAACACCTTCTTTTAAATTGGAAGGAAAAATGGAAAAAAGCATGAAAAATGCGCATAACTTAGTAAATATAAACATTTCAATTAAATATTACAATGTAATGTTGGAGTAAACCTACTGGGGAGCATTTTTTCTCTCTCGACAATTTTCGAAAAAATGATTTGCTGTACAGAAAAATAGCTTTTGATTGTTCTGGCATTTCTTTAATCGATGTTCTATCTAAATGTATTATTTTGATCAAAAAATGATATAGGAATGAAAATATGTATCTTTCGAAGTAGACCAACTTTTGTTTAAAACTTTTTCCTCAAAAATCAATATTAAGAAATTTTACCGGAATTTCCGGCAACTTTGAAGGTGATTTATAGCACCTTTACGTACAGTCAGGTGACTCCAAATTCGCAGGTGCTATTTATATGTCATCTACTACAAGTACACAAATTGTCGAGTTATTCCGAGTCACATAAATTAACCATGAAAATTTGCACCTTTGCCAGGTCGCCACCGCTCAC
The DNA here is from genome assembly GCA_932178445.1 of Andricus quercusramuli. NCBI lineage: Eukaryota > Metazoa > Arthropoda > Insecta > Hymenoptera > Cynipidae > Andricus > Andricus quercusramuli. Next base: position 26,807 of record CAKNXH010060872.1, read on the forward strand.
CTCTTCCACTCAGACCTGTAAGTCACGCATCTTTACGTTCGTCATCGTAAGTCGAACCTGTCTGATACACAATTTTCCTCTTTCCTATAATTACATCATTTATGTCATGAGCTCCTGGTCTATTATATAACTTCTGATTTGCAATTAAATCTTATAATGTATATTCTGAAGACAAAAGAAATAATAATTCAAGATCCTTTATATTATAATATGTACGTAAACAAACCCGCGTCGTATTGAAATAAGGAACTGTCCACTTAGACCAGCTTTGCAACTGCATTCCGTTTTCAATATTTTGCCATCTAAAGCAATGTCACCTTTTATTTCGTGAGGATTGTTTTTTAAACCCAAGGTTTGCATACAATATGTTACACTAGCAAACAAATCGGTCACCGACTTTTTCCCACAATGAATAATATGTTCAGCGTTTAAAACACGTTCGCCTTCGATAAAATTTCTCTTCATTGATGAAGAATATGCGAAAACACAAATTTCACCAAGGGAGAGCTTCATTTTTTAAATTATTAAAGGTTTTGTTCACACATGACACTATGTTGATATTCAAAACCTCTCGTCTGCCTCCGCCATCTTGCGATCGCAGCACCATGAGGTCGGTTCCCAATACAGCAAGATGTTCTTTTAATACAAGTCATGAGTTACAAGAAATCTGTATTATCATCGGAGTTGTTAACGACCGATCAAATGAAGTTATTTTTCACATACCGTGAAATAGAAATCATCGCTATCGATGTAAGGTAATCTCTCAAATACAGCATTTTGTAACATCTTCTAAGACTAGATGGAGTTATGAATTTTAAATTAATATTAAATTTTGTGTGAAAAAAGATCTCCGTCGCTCCTCTGTGAATCGAACCACAAGTCTTACAATTATCGGTCGGGCGCTGTTACCGCTAAGCTATTGGAGAGATCGAGAGAATATTTTGTTAGAGATACGCTATATAGCAAGATGTTCTTTTAATGCAAGTTATAAGTTACAAGAAATCTGTATTATCATTGGAGTTGGTAACAAACGATCAAATGAAGATATTTTTCACCTACCGTGAAATAGAAATCAATGCTATGGATCTAAGGTAACCTCTCAAATACAGAATTTTTTAACGTCTTCTCAGACTAGATGGAGTCATGAGTTTTAAAATAATATTAAATTTTCTGTGTTTGAGTGGTTACCTTAGATCGATAGTATTGATTTCTATTTCACGGTATGTGAAAAATATCTTCATTTAAATGTCCTTACGAACCTCGATGATAATACAGATTTCTTGTAACTTATAAATTGTATTAAAAGAACGTCTTACTATATAGCGTATCTGTTAAAAACTATTCTCTTGATCTCTCCAATAGCTCAGCGGTAAGAGCTCCCGACCGGCAATCAAAAGATCTGTAGTCAAAGATATTTTACACCTAGATGCGGCAAGTGGCGGCGGATTGGGGATAGAAACATTAGTAGGGTAGGATAAATGTAGACGGCGCTGTCGGCGAAAATCCTAACCCACCCCGCTGTGCCCCTCTACCCGCTGAAGTATTCATTACCTCTCAACAGTTGTCGTGAGTAGAATGGGCGAAAGAGGCGCTGTAGCCAAAATGATTTTCAGTAGATAATATAGTTTTCTGAAAATATTCAATACCTCGCTGAAAAAACAAGTTCTCGTCAGATCACTGAAGTTAAGCAGTGTTGGGCGCGGTTAGTACTTGGATGGGTGACCGTTCGGGAATACTACTAATTGCGTGCTGTTGGCGTGTCGTGGGTGTGGTGAGCCCACACTTGTAGTTACTTACTACAAGAAACTATCCACCTAGAAACACTACCCGAATCGGGTAGTGTCACGCCTACCCCGAAAGGGAAATGGCTTAATGGTATACATACATACATACTAGAACAATTCGAACTCTGTCTTATCCGGCGATCGAGGTCAATAACAATCAATAAACAGATGAATATTTATCATTGTTTAATGAAATTAAATTCCGTTCAGATTCAACTGTAAATAATTATTAATATATATTAGAATTTCCGTTTTATGATTTTTGTGTAATATGATCCTTTTATATAATAATAATAATTACATTACAGACAGAATGTTGTGCATGATATATTTTTCAAAATTGCAGCGTAATTTAACCAATTACAATTTCGGCGTGAATTCGCTTTTTTAAATAACGTAACCTAAACCGCAAAAGAGTGAATATATTGGTACGTTTATAACAGAATATGACAGAATAGAAACAAGGAAAGAAAATAAAAAAATTTTGATTCACTTCGACCTAATTCAAAATTCTTTAACTTCAATCGATTTACATACATGAAATTTTAAATTTATTAACAATGAAATTGTCTTTCAATATTCAGCACTTGAAGTTGATATGATTTGATTGGGAAAGTTTTATTTTTAACAAATTTCAACTATGAAGCCTTTATGTTTAAAATGAAACAATTGCAGAGTTATGGAATTATTCAATTTTCGACACTATTAAATTTTTAATTTTGAGTCCTTCAAATTTTTTGAAACTTTATGTACATTTGAAGGGTTGCAGTACAGAACTAGATAATCAACATTTTCCCCAAAATGGGCTTTTTGAGTAAAAAATTCTTTAAAAAACTAATACATATTTTGTTATAAGGATTTGTTCGAAGTCTCATTTTTAATATGGTAAAATAAAAATATTGGTGTTTCAAAACCAGATAGCTGACTCTGTACTTGTCTCCCATCTTCTCCTTCTTTTTTTTCTAATTTCCTATCCTCTTACCTTTTTTTAAACTTTTTTCAGACGCTTCTCTTCCTAAAAGTGTCTCAATACAATAAAAGAATAAATGCTTCTTTATTTGAAAGAAAAAGCTTTCCAATAGAACTACAGTACAAGTCTGATAAGTTGCCGTCCGATAAGTATACACTCCCCTTAAAACGTCATCACACGCACGGCACGAACACTAATTGGGGTTCTCCCACTATGTGTGCTATTTTGCTTATGATTTGCGCATCATTCTTACGCATGCACGCATCTAATATCATGCTACTGGAGGGGGCATCCGATAAGTCCGTAATTCCTGGAATTTTTGCCCCTACAGCCCCGAATGAGAAACTTATCGGACTTCTACTGTATTCTCCAATTGTTTCAGCACCAAAGTATCAATCAAATTCCAACCTAAAATCTTAAATCTTCTTCTTAATCTTTCTTCTCTTTATACATCTTTTAGCGAAAACTCGTATGTTACAGTGCGATACCGTCACACGAAATCTTTATTTTCCCGGAACAGAATAATTTTTTTCGATGAAAGTTTTTTATTCTTATTCAGCTTCCCCATATCTCGCAAGTTTTTATTTTATTTTTTAAATTAAAAAATAGATTTTTAGTGGTAATCCAAAAACGATTTTCAAAACCCATGCAATTTTTGAACGTCCAAATTCTTGAATAATTTACTCAGAATTGGTTAACTTATTCTGATAAAACTCATCTTCTCTCAATTAAGCAACTCAACATCTCAGAAGTAAGTTTTTATTTTTTGTTTAAACTGAAAATTTCACTTTTTATCGTTAATCGCAACAGAGCCTGTTCTAGTTTTAGGTTTCTGTCACTTTGAGATTGTAAAATTCCACATTCTGTTTCTCGAAACTGGATTTTTCTAATCATACATTTTTAGTCTTAATTAATAAATACAAAACAAGTTTGTCATATGATCGCAAATAATTTAATTTTGAAGGCATAGTTTTATCATAGCTTATTGTTTGGGGCCAAAAGCCAGTAGGGCCAGAATTGTTCAATTTTTCAGGCTTCTAATTTGACGCAATGAATAATGATGTACACTAGTTATTTCAAGTTCAAAAATAAGCATTGTTAAAAATGATTTTTAAATTTGATTAAAATACTCCTATTATCAAGCGAACTTTAGAAAAAAATATTTCAGGTCATTTTTTTCTTAATTCATTTTAATCTTTCAAGGATACTCTTCGAATCTCTTTGGTACGTTTTTATTCAGGAATTGTACAACTGTTAATTTTATAGACAATATTCTTCTTAAAGACATTTTTTGAAATAAAAACGTACCAAAAAGATTTCTAGACTAGAGAGTTCATCAAGGAATAAAATAAGCCGTACAACATTAGGATTGAATAAGAATTGCGCAATTTTAACCTCAACAGACATCAGAAACATGTAAACCTCTGAATAACTAAATAATTTTAAACTGAAATTTTTTTTTGAATGTTCGCCTTCAGCAATCTTCCAAAATTAATTACAATTATAATTTTATTTATTTATATTTTTTTCTATCTAAAAGACCAAACTGCTCAGTTTCGTTAATGTTAATTTAAATTTTTAATTGTTTTGAATACTTCAATAAACATTTTTCACTTTAAACATTTTAATAATTAAAGTGTACAATTTGTAATGACGTAGCTACGTGTACAGAAATTTCGGTACGAATAGCTGGATTTTTTCTGTATGCATTTCAGGACGAAGGGGCTCTGTGCACCGAAATTTGAGTACGAAAAGCTGGATATTTTCGGTACATGTAGTAGATTGTAGACATTTCCAATTTTTAAAGGTTCATTTTCAATCTGTCACATTTTAGTTTTCCCAAATTTAAACTTTTTGAATTAAAACAAAACGTTGAACCTGCTTTTGAAAGCGTTACATCTAAAAAAATTTTATTCTCTTTTTGTCAATAAGAAATTTATTATTATGTTCAGTTTTGCAATGCATATTATTCTTGCTTAAATTTTCTTTCTGTATCGTTCGAAGGGTGTACAACTTGAAGCCTTTAAGTCTTTCTTGCAATAATTTATGAAATATGTTTGGCCAATTATTAGCTTAATGTATATTTAATTATAGCGATCAGAGAACCAATTTTTGTAACAATTTCAATTTAAGTTATATTATAAATTTTAAACTAATATAACAGAGAATTTAATTCTCAATTTATATTGACTTATTATACCTTATTATACTTTATTATACAATGTAAGAATTTTCTTTTGAAATTATAAAAATTAAAAGAATTGTAGGTAGATATGACGATTTAAAAAAGTAAAAAATATTTAAGGAAAAATAACAAAATCAGTGGGATCTAACTAACGGGAGTTTAAGAAGTGCCCCGCCCTCTCGCCCGAAATATATACCCTGCCGATTGAACGGCAATGAAACGGCACTGTCCAGTGCCGTTTCAGTGCTGCTCGTTGTAAGCAACTCAGATTCCAGTTTTAAATGCCTGCAGAAGTTCCCTTTATACCTGCGCCTGGGCTACTAAGTAGACCAGCTGAAAGGGATTAAATATTAAAAATTGTGAAATTTCGAAATTACCTCTGCGAAAGTTAGAAAATCAGAATCTACGAGTTTCGATCATTTCAGATATCTATTTTTTTTTTAGAAGTTTAAAATTGGAATGAATATAATACATCTCGTAAATGGAATGAGATACGCAGAAACAGACAGCATTTTTAAATTCAACTCCAGAGTAGTATATTAGTATATAATTTACAATTATAAAATATATACTATAATGAGTCAATTCGTAAATTTAAAAAAGTATTAACAATTTGAAGAAAATTTTAAAAAGGGATTTGAGTTGGTGGCGGCCGACTACTGTAAACCATTCTGCCCGCCCGGTACATGACGAATACAATGGGGACGGCGACTGACACTTGTGGCCGCTAGGGTCGCTAGTGCGTGTGGAGATACACAAGATGACGGTTCCAACGGTGGTCACGTCTGCTATTCGAATTATATCAGTCCTTCCTAACGCAGCATTGAGGTGTTAGCTTGAAGCACTATTTTCGAAATGCCAGGTGTGCATGCGGCAATTCGGTGTAAAAATAAAGAAGCAACTCGCTTTCCAAACACCAAATAACTAAGGAAACTGTGGATAATGCCTTGTGCCTGCGTACAAGGTACATCTCCACTCACGGTGTTGCCCTCCAAGCTGAGCTTGACAAATCGCCGTCCCTATAGGACCATTATATGACCGTCGCATCACTCGTGCCGTTTAGGTGCCGAAATCAGCACAGGCACTGACACGGCACTGGCGGCCCAGTGCCGTTTCAGTGCTGTTTCATCGGTAGGGTACCTGCTTTTCTTTACGTCTCTAGGTTTAATTTTTAAATTCATAGAATGGGGTACTCCGAAAATTTACTAAAGCTAACCAAAAGATATTAAGTAAAAATTTCAAGGACACTTTCCTGCATTGAGTTCTAGGTTCTTCGTTAGAATTTTTAAATTTTACAATTTAGATCTTTCACACTAGCCAGATATCTGATTTTCAAGATTTTAAACAAAGGCACCAGAAATACTTTTCTGTGACTTTATGGATTTATACGTTTCGTGAAATTCTGCTTCGAATGGTATATACTTTGAAGAGACCATTTTTTGACATCTCATATATAGGGGCCAATCAAAAAATACTTAACGCTTTTTCCTGACAGTTTTGACCTCAAATGTAATATTTATTTATCTCTAGAGCTTATCAAATAACCGTGTGATTAAGAATGTGCATTGTCATCAAATAATTAAATCCCTGAGATTAACTATTTTTGGAAGTTCTTTAGGACGATATTGCGAAAAAAATCAAAATATTTCGATGTATTCTAAAGTTATAAATATGTACATAATATATGTATCAAGAAATTGTATTGCATTTTTTTCTGAATAATGCCAATTCCTCAACTTACAGAAAAAAGTCGTAAAAATTAATACTCGGAAATGATTTTAAAAAATTATGAAATTAAATTAGTAATTCAAATTTTAAAGAGATAATTAGATATACTTCATTAAAAATATTCTTACAATAAAGAGTATAATTAATTATAATATTTCTAACTTTAAGACGTTCAAAATTAGAACATTTAAAATTGAACAATTTTAAACACAACCGAATTGAAATTGTCGTATGGTTCATGTCAAATAATTTCAGCTTCAAAGCTTTTGAAATTAGACAGTATAATTTCAAAATGAAAATTTTCTCTTTAAATCTAAGTTATAGTAAAAAGTTACGAATGAAATAATGTTACGTTATCTTTGTTTTAGGAATCAAGGACCATAAATATCATTATTAGAATATCAAATGTCAATATCACTTAATCAGCAATCAACAAACAAATAAATATTAATTAAAATTTAAAATATCGCATTTAATGTTAACTGTAAATATTTATGAAAATATCAGAAAAATGTATGTCTATAATTAAAGAAAGCGTTTCTTTAACATAATTTCTTTATTCAATCAAAAGAAACTTCCAAATAAAGGAAATCATCATTTTAAATTAAAGAAAAATCTCTATTTGAACAAAAAACCATTTCTTCAAACTAAAGAAATGGCTTTGAATCAAATAGGGCCGTCGTTACGGGGATCGACCTTTTTTCCGATTGTTCATAGTGAAATTTTTGTTTGTAAACTTTTTAGTGTTTGAGAGTATTCTTTGATGCAAATCTTTCTTAATATCATACAAAATTTTGAAACACTATTCACATAAATTATAAGATGTAAAATTAGATCTATGTATATTTTATAGCTATCCCAACTGTAAGCTATAGTTATTAGATTAAAAAACATCGAATTAAACCTGTAATTAAGTATATATAATTATTTGCTCTATTTTGCAAGATACAAAAAACCGATTGTATACATGAAATCGGGCAGTCTGGCCTTGGTGATGTTACGGAATTGTTTGACGCTCAAATCTATTGTTTTCCAAGGCAAAATATAAGACACGTACTGTTTTTTTTCACACAAAAATTGTTTTCACGAAACCTAATTTTTTTTATTTGAAAAGTCTACAATTATAGTTTGGATTCAGAATTCATCTCTTTTTTTTTAATTCTATACTCTTCGTTGTAAAATTTTATTATTTTGATGAAAATTCGACTATATTGTGAAAAATCGACTATTTTGTTAGAAAGCCGTCTTTTTTAGTCGAAAATTCGACTGGTTTGTTTAAAATTCGAGTTTTTGAACAGAGAATTGATCCATTTCGGTTAAAAATTTATCTATTGGTAGAAAATTTATCTCTCTTTTGCTTGAAAATTCAAATTCTTCTTTCCGGTTTAAAAAAGTCGAATGTTTTATAAATCCTCTGACTTTGTAGCCAAAAAACTCAACTCTTTTGTTGAAAATGCAACATCATTTGACTTTAAATCTTAGGAATATGGTACCTACATTAATGCGTCATTTAAAAGAATTTATTTCTCTATTTTTTTCACTTTCTCATCATTTGACAATGAGAAAGTATTAGAATCGTCCGAAATTTCACACGTCAGTTTTTCAACGGATTTCCACGTTTTTATACCCTTGAAGCCAAAAATCATGTTTTGGCGATGAGGTCTGCCTGTATGTCTGTCTGTCTGTCTATTTGCCGGTCTGTCTGCCGATCTGTATCCGTAAACACCATAACTTAAAAAAAAAAAAGAACGTATCAAATCGTGTGCTGGCACACTTTTTTGGGTCCTGAAAGAAAGAAGAAATTATTTAACCAGTATTCATTGACCGATGGTTATGGTTTTATCCAGCGAAAATTCTGTGCAAAAATCGAAAATTATAATTGCAAGCCAAACCACAACAGATATCTAAAAAGGTTTGGAGGAATAATTATAGCTTTTTAAAAGACCTATAATTTTTTCCTCGACCATTTTTAAAAAGACTTGATATTTTAGATATGAAAAACAGTTCAACTGGGGAATTGCAGTTTTTAAAAAGTCCTTTAAAAATTTCATTAGGCCATTTTGGGATAGAACTTGTCATTTTAGTTTTATTTAGCGAAAATACCATGCAAAAAATAAAAAATCCGATTTTTGATTCAAACGACGCGAAATACGGGGCAAAGTTTTTAAAAGAATTTTAGCTTTTAAAAATGTATACAAAATTTTTTAAAACCATTTTTCGACAGAACTCTTCATTTTTAATTTATTTATCGAAATTTATATGCAAAACTCGAAAATTCCATGATTACGACAAAAGACGCGAGATGCTTGAAAAGTCTAGATAAACGGCGAGTATGTGTTTTATTAATCAAAAATGCTATGAAAAAAATCCTATTTTTAGCATAACATCGCCAGATAGGGAAGGTAGTCTGCAGAAAGGATTGCTGCTTTTTATTGAAAGTGGCTCAGAAAATAAATATACATTGAAAAATTTCTGTCGAAAATAGAACGCGAAGCGCGAGCGTTACGATGGGAATCCTGTATTAGAATTAGAATTATTATAATAATAAATAATAAAAATAAATAAATAATAAAATAATATAATCTTCTAATACCTCAGAGCACTCATAGCTTTAAGCAATTTAATCTTTAACTATACTCAATTACGTAGAAAATTCAGAGTATATGCAGATGCATAAATAAAACTGCGATCTATAAAAGAGATGTTTTTGCTCAAGTTTCATTCAAGAATTCCGAGTACAAAGAATGAATATCCGAGCGCGAAGCGCGACGTAACTCAATTTCGAGCGCAAAGCGCGAGATCCAACATACGGGCGCCCTAGGCGCGCTCGAACTTGCGAGCGAAGCGCGCGAGTAGAATGTGCCATGACGTTCTAAAATGTTTAATTTTTTTGAAACTTTATATGAAAAAGCAATAAGTATTAAATAATAATTATTATAAATGCTTAAAAGTTATTTGGGATAAATGTAATTTTTTAACGGGAATTTATTGTGCCCAAGATATTCGACATACTTGAATTTCCTTGCATTAATTTCTAAGATGAATGTCCTCACTGGTTTAGAAAATAACGAGAAATAGAAAAAGCAAACATTATTTGAATAAAAAAGTGAAAACACAAATATTTTCGCGGAGCCCAGATACTTAGTTTTAATTATAATATATTTTATATAAATTTAAAAATATTTTCTATTGAAATAGCTTAGTTTAGCCCACACGTCTTTTACTTTAAAAATTAAAAACTTTTTCATAACGAAAACTGATGTTCCAAATTACAATTTTCTATGATGGAAATCTTCACCAACAACTGATTGAACATTAGCAAAAAATTAATTAAAAAAATGAAAATTTCCATTAAATATTTTCACGCCCATATCTCATATATCATAACTAGTTCGTACTAGATTCTGGAATCGAGTACGAACCTCCAATATCCATTCTACAGTACAGTTCGTATACCTGGTCATACAAATTAATTTTGGGAATTTCCTCCTTTCTGGTCTATTACACTATTGAGTCTATTGTAAGAAAACTCGAAGAGTAGAATGAGTGGCCAGGTAGGAGTGAGCCGAAAACAGCGAAAATAAGAATTGCATATTATTGACAGTTATTATCCTATCTTTGAAAGTTGGTCTTCATAAATTTCGTTACCGTTACTTAGTTTTGAGTAGGTATAAGGCTGGCGTCCCATGTGGACAGAAAACGTCGGCGTAAAGCAGAAGCTCATGAGAGTGAAAGAGACAAATAGATCTGTCCGTCTTTTTCACTCTTATGAGTTTCTGCTTTACGCCTGCGCTTTCTGCCCACATGCGACTGCACCTTAAGGCTATCTCATCGACGATGGGCGAACTGTCTGTGTTTATTGGAACTCGAGATGTTTGTTTTCAGAAGAAGCTTAGGGGAAGTCTATGCATGTACATTTCGGTATATATACGATACCTTTGAATCATTTTTTAACCCAGTTATTTCCAGTTTTAGGCTTGGACTCCTAGATTCGAAAGGCGATATCTTTCAGATTACTTTTTTCTATGATGCTGAAAAAAGTCTTTCTGATGACTATTTCACAAGAACAACTAATCATTTAAACAGTTTCCATAAACGAATAATCTCAATTTGTTTACGGAGTCAACTAAGAATATCTTTCCGATGACTTTTCTATGTTGCTTTGTAAATTTACAAGAATTAATAACAATTTAAGAATTATCAATGATTTATTATTATGTATTCCCAATAAATCTTTTCTACGATACTTTGCAAATATGTAATAATTACTAATTATTTCAACAATTTTCATAAAAATATTCAGAGTTTGGCTATTTTTCAAAGAATAGGCACCATTTGTTTACGGAGTCAACTAAGAATATCTTTCCGATTACTCTTTGCTATGTTGCTTTGTAAATTTGCAAGAATTAATAACAATTTAAACAATTTTCATACAGAAATTTAAAGTTTGCCTATTTTTTAAAACATTTTTTAGCAAATATGCTAAATTTTCTTACAGAATTAGCTAAGAATATCTTTCCAATGCCTTTTTTGTATGATGATTTGCAAATTTTTAAGAATGATCAATTATTTATTATTATGTATTATCGATAAATCTTTTCTAAGATACTTTGCAAATATGTAATAATTACTAATTATTTCAAAAATTTTCATAAACATATTGAGAGTTTGGCTATTTTTCAAAGAATAGGCACAATTTGCTTACGGCGTCAACTAAGAATATTTTTCCGATGACTCTTTTTCTATGTTTCTTTACAAATTCTGATTTTGGCTAATTCCAACAAATAAGCTACATTTTTTTATAGAATTAACCAAGAATATCTTTCCGATTACTTTTTTTCTATAATGCTATGAAAAGTCTTTATGATGAGTCTTTTCTATGTTGCTTTGTAAAGGACCCCGCACACATCTATGGAAAATATGGTCCTGGTCAAATTGGTTGAAACTGTGGTGTAATGTAGTTTATAATATCCTGATCAAATAAAGTCCTCAGACACTTGGTCCAAGAAACGCTAGGTTTCGAGATAGAAGGGACCAAATGTCACTTTTCATGGACGCGAGAGGAGTTCCACGGACCCTCGAGGACATGACATAAAATTACATGTCACATGACATGGAATGCCATGACATGACAGATCACATGACATGTAACATGAAACATGACATGACATGATACATGAGATGACATAACGTATGGCATGACATGACATGACATGTCACATGGCATGACACAAGACGTGACAAAAGAAATGACACAAGAAATGACACAAGGAATGACACAAGACACAAGACAAGACACAAGGCGAGACACAAGGCGAGACACAAGACAAGAAACAAGACAAGACACAAGGCAAGACACAAGACAAGACACAAAACAAGACACAAGACAAGACACAAGACAAGACACAAGACAAGACACAA
>CAKNXH010060872.1:38904-77251 GCA_932178445.1 Andricus quercusramuli
AACATGAAACATGACATGACATGATACATGAGATGACATAACGTATGGCATGATATGACGCATGACATGACATGACATGTCACATGGCATGACACATGGCATGACACAAGAAATGACACAAGACAAGACACTTGGCATGACACAAGACGTGCCACAAGAAATGACACAAGACAAGACACAAGACATGACACAAGACATGACGCATGATATGTCACTTGATACGCGAGATGGCATGAGATGACATGACATGTCACTTGACACACGAGATGCGATGACATGACATGAAACGACAAAGCGTGACATGAAATGCCATGACATCACATCACATGACATATATGACACATGACATGGCATGGCACATAACACGACATGACATGAGATGTCATTTCATGTTCCATGTGTTATGTCATGTCATGTGCCATATGCCATGTGAGATTTCACGTCATGTGCCATATGGCATGTCATGTATCATATTACATGTTATGTCATGTGTTATATGGCATGTCATGTATCATGTTCCATGTGTCATGTGTAGCTTGACACGAGACATGATGTGACGGAAAATGGCAAGATATGACATTACACATGGCACGGCATGATACATGACATAGCACATAACACTACATGACATGTCATGTCATGCAATGTGTCATATGTCATGTGTCATTTCATGTCTCATGTCATGTTTCATGTCATGCCATGTCATATAATTTGTCATGGTATGTGTCATGTCATGTCATATGTCTTGGCATGTGTCACGTTATGGCATGTGCATTGTCATGTCATGCGTCATTTGTCATGGTATATATCATATCATGTATCATAACATGTCATGTCGTGTCATGTCATTTGTCATGCTATGTGTCATGTAAAGTGTCATATCATGTCATGTCATGTCATTGTCCATTTCATACTATGTTTTTTTTTCATGTCATGTGTCATGTCATGTCATGTGTCTCGTCATGTCATGTGTCACGTCATGTCATGTCATGTGTCACGTCATGTCATGTCATGTCACGTGTGATGTAATGTGTCATCTAATGTGTCATGGCATGTCATGTGACATGTCATTTCATGACATGTCCTCGAGGGTCCGTGAAACTCCTCTCGCGTCCATGAAAACTGACATTTGGTCCCTTCTATCTCGAAACCTAGCGTTTCTTGGACCCAGTGTCTAAGGACTTTATTTGATCAGGATATTATAAACTACATTATACCAGAGTTTCAGACAATTTGACCAGGACCATATTTTCCATAGATGTGTGCGGGGTCCTTTACAATCATTCCGATGACTTTTTTGTATGATGCTTTGCCAATTTCAAAGAATTATTAATTATTTCAACAATTTTCATGAACATTCCGAGTTTGGCTGTTTTTCAAAGAATAGGCACCATTTGTTTACGGAGTCAACTAAGAATATCTTTCCGATGACTGTCTTCTATGTTGCTTTGTAAATTTACAATAATTATTAGAAATTTAAACAATTTCCATAAGAAAATCAAAATTTGGCTATTTTTCAGCGAATAGGCTCAGTTCTTTGAAGAATTAACTAAGAATATCTTTTCGATCAATTTAAACAATTCTCATACAAAATTCAGAATTTGGCTTTTTTTCAGCGAATAGGCTCAGTTTCTTGCAGAATTAACTGAGAATATCTTTCCGATGACTTTTTCTATGATGCTTTGTAGATTTACAATAATTATTAATTATTTCAACAAATTAAGAGTTCGGACATTTTTCAATGAATGGGCTCAGTTTGTTTACGGGATCGCTAAGAATGTATTTCCAATAACTCTTTTCTGCGGTACTTTGCAAATTTACAATAATTATTAATTATTTAAACAATTTTCATAAACACATACAGAACAAATTCTTTACGGAGTCAACTAACATTGTATTTCCGATGACTCTTTACTATTTTTTTATAAATTTACAAGAATTAATAATTATTTAAACATTTTACATTTAAAAATTTAGAATTTGTCTATTTTTCAACGAATAGGCTCAATTTTGTACAGAATTAGATAAGAATATATTTCCGGTCATATGTTTCTATAATGCTCTGCAAATTTTAAAGAATTAATTATTATTTAAACAATTTTCATCAACAAATTGAGAGTTTGACCATTTTTCAACAAGTAGGCTCAATTTGTTCACGGAAGCAAGAAAGTACGTATTTCCAGTAAGACTTTCCTACATTACTTTGCACTTTTGCAATAATTATTATTTATTCAAACAGTTTTCATAAACATAATTAGAGTTTGGGTATTTTTCAAGGAATAGAAACAATTTGTTCACGGATTCAACTAACAATGTCTTTCTGATGACTCCATTCTATGTTGCTTTGTCAATTTACAAGAATTATTAATTATTTAAACAATTTACATAAACAAATTCAGAGTTAGGTTATTTATCAACCAAAAGGCTAGATTTTCTCAGAGAATTAATCTACTAAGAATAGATTTCCGATAACTTTTTTCTGTGATACTTTTTAAATTCACCAGTATCGTTAATTATTTGAACAATTTTTATCAGCAAATCGGAGGCAACTAAGAATGTCTTTTCTTAGACTATTTCCTAACATACTTTGCAAATTTATAATAATTATCAATCATTTAAACAATTTTCCTAAACATTCAGAGTTTGTCTACTTTCAAATAAGAATTTCGTACATTACTTTCCACATTCACAATAATTATTCATTATTTAAATATTTTTCACAAACATATTCAAAGTTTGGGTATTTTTCAAAAGGAATAGACACCATTTGTTTACGGAGTCAACTAAGATTGTCTTTCCAATGCTCTTTTCTATGTTGTTTTGTAAATTCACAAGAATTATTAAATATTTGAACAAATTTAATAAGAAAGATCAGAATTTGGTTATTTTTAAACGAATATTTTTTTATATTATTATTATATTATTTTCATTTTATTTGTTATTAATATTTTTATTTTTTATTTCCAACGAAGTTTTTTACATAATTAACTAAGAATATCTTTCCGATGACTTCATTATGCTATTCAAGTTTTCAAGATTTATTAATTATTTAAAATATTTTAATGAGCAAATTAAGAGTTTGGCAGTTTGTCGAAAAAACCCTCCCGTCAATCCTCCTGCTCGACATTAATTAAAACCGAGGTTAAAACGTAGCCGTATACGTTGTCGTATACGTCGCAGTTGGTCATCCATCCAAGTGCTATGCACGCTGAAATGGCTTGACATCTGGACTCTTCTCGATTCGAGGTTATTTACTGTGTATTTCTATAAAAATTTGTACGCGCCGACATTTTATAGCTTTTTTTCCAAAGTTGCATGAAAATGTTTAGAGTTGCACAATTAGTTATTCTGCATCGTGAGAGGGTATCCATGCGAAGCCGTGAACAAATCAAAATTATTGAAGTAATAATTAATTTCATGGTATTTTATTGAACTTCATTTCCAAATAAAATAATTAAATGTAAACAAGTTGGTCGCGCGCGGAGCGCGCGTATAAGGCTCTAGTGAAACTTTAAAATACATCGAAAAAGAATCTAGAAAAGTTTGAAGGCTTTTTTTATTTTACAGGATTTTAAAGAATATTAGGAAACATTTGACTTTTAGAAGTTTGGAGGAAATTGAAAAATATTTTATACATTTTCGGAAATCTTCTCAAGTTCAAAAATATTTGAAATATCTCAAAAACTTTTAAAATTGGAAGTGTTTATTTCGGTACAAATATGGGTGTATATAGAAAAAAGTCTGGCTAGTAGTACCGAAATTTTGGTCAAAATAGCCCCTTTTTCAGCTCCCCCTATTCGCACCAAAAAAATCCGGCTATTTGTACCGAAATTTCTATACATGTAGCCACGGCCTTTAAAATTCTCAAATATCTTTTGAAATTATATTAGTTTATCCTAACATTTGTTTGAATTCTGAAAAATTGCCTTCAAATCTTCCAGATCCTTTCTTGAAAATGTGGGGAATGCTTTGAAATGTTAAAAAACTATTCTTAATATTCTCTTACAATTAATTTCTCAAAATAAAAAATTATTTGAAATTTTCCTAGGAATGTAAAGAAAATTCGTTCATTTTCTTGAAACCTTTCAAAACTTTTTTAAAGCTTATTTTTTTCGAAACCTTCAAAACTCTAAACTTAGCAACAATTTCTTGAAATCTGTACAAGTCTTAACTTCTTTTTTAATGCTTTAAAAACTTCTAAATATGTCTTAAACTTAATTCAATTTTTTTAAATTTTTGCTTCAAAATTTTGGAAAATCATTTGAAATGTTTTGAAATCTTTTTTAGTTTTCTCTTAGAATTCATTTCTCAAAATAAAAAATGATATCTCCATTAATCGTAAGAACAGATTTTTGTTCCCTTCAAACCCTTCAATATTCGAAGAAAGTTTGTAATTTTTTTCTAAACCTTGAAAAATTTACATTTTTTAAAACATTGTTGAAATGTTCTCAAAATTTTAATTATTTTCAAATCTTTTCAAAACCTTGAAACTTTATTGGTAAATACATTTTAAAATGATTCGAAGTTTCCGAACATTTTCCTTTTAATCTGCATAATTAAAATAATTACCTTACAATCTTCAGAATTCTTTTTTGATAATTTATAAATGTCTTGAAATCTTCTTGAATATTCTCTTCGAATAAATTTCTCATAAAAAAAATCATTTTTAATTTGTCCATAAATCTTAAGAGTACTGTTTTTATGTACATGAATTTCCAACCAAATGGTTGCATTTGTACCTAAAGAAGAGAAATTTTCAACCTAAAATGATTAGTTAAATAATAATATAGTTAAATCTTTGAATAATAAAATAAATGTTTAACAAATTAGTTCAACTTTCAACCAAAAAATATGTATTCTCAATAAAAATTTTAATAGGCAAATTTCAACTAAAACCGGTCAGTTTTCAACTAAAAATGTAATAGATAAATTTACTGTCGAAAAAATTAAATAAAAATTCAGTAAAGATTGGTTGTTCAAACAATTCATGAATATAAAAAATGAAAATTATATTTTTGACAATCACTAGCTGTTTTTGGAAAATTATTCCACCTCAGAAAGAATTTTTAAATTATGTCTCAACATTTTGGCAATTTAAAGCTTGAAGCAACTAAAATTTAATGATTTGAGTTCGATAGTGTATGAAATAACATTTTTTTGAATTGGACTTGAAAATTGTGAAAATTTGCAATCACTATTTGTGCCATTTAGCAGAAGAGAGAGAAAATCCGCATCGGAAATGCATTATTTTAACAAATGAAGGTTTCTTACATGATAAAGCTGACTTCGTGAAGAATTGAGATTTTTGGATTAGTGGTACTTTAGGGTCACCTTGTGTTATCTTGTAAACCATGTCAGAATCCCTGCTTCTACTTTACCGATGTTTTGAGAAAACAGGGAGAAGCTGCGAGGAGCCAAGAATAATAGATTTAAAATCATTACCCTTAGAGCCGCAGAGCAACGATTTTACCTGTAGAAAAAGAGTGGAGGGAGGTATAGTCCAAGATCCCACTGCATTTTTTATCAGGTAACACGCCAGCAGGATAAAAGTTAGTGGAGATGAAACCTTAGACATAGACGATCAAGGAACGGCCCCTGTGCCAGCGCCAAGTCGGTCAAAGGTGCGATAAAAATGGATTCTTAGCGATCGATTTTTCCAATATTCACCTGTCGCGAGCCAGCAAGATGAAATCTCCACCATATTGTAGAGGGCAATTAGTGCTTTCAGAAAATGTACCTGTGCCACCCCCCACTCGGTCAAGAACCCCCGGCACAGTGGATTAAAGGGGGTAATTAAAGTTAACTAAGTGTACATGTCGACCAGCACGCTAAAAAAACGTAAATGAAAGCTGTAAGCCCTCTGTAAAGGAAAGAATTGACGGTCAGGACTCAAGAGTACTGAAATTGGTGACACGGGCATTTTTTTGCGAAATTTATTTGCTTCGGCTGCAATAACCCTCATCTGTAATTACGAAATTTTCGAAACGAAGCATTCAAAAACTTTGCAAAAATATTAACGATTAAGAGCATGTTGAGACATGCGGTGTAATAATAATTAAGAAAAAAGTATCTTGAATTTTAATAATTTCCAAGGCATGTTCCTACCAGTTCTATTGATGTAAGTGTTAGTGTGATGTCACAGCACGATACATAAATCAGACTACTAAATCGTCGACCTCTTCAGAAACTGTAAAAGGATCCATTCCGGTCCCTTCGTAAGAATAACATGCAGCTGTGGGCGTAAAGTAGCAGTCACATGAAAAATAAATGGGACTCGAAGCATTATCCTGAATTTTATTCCGAAACGAAACTTGACATTTTTGTCTTCGGAATGAGCTTTTTTTTAAAAATAAAATTAATTATTTCCATTGGTTTTAAATCCTTTCAATTAACTATTTTAATAAATTAAAAATGATGTCCCAAAATTTGTTTTCCAATAAGTTTTTCAAAAAATTTATTTTGTTAAGAAATTTTTTCCAAATTTTGTTTGTGAACAACAAAATTTTTTCAAAAATCTTTTTTTTTTCCACAATTTTTTCGAAATTTTTTTTTATCAATTTTATTCGAAAAAAATTTGTTTTTCAAACTTTTTATCCCTGAACTATTTTTTTACATAATTGCGGCTCACAGCCGCATGTTATTCTTACGAAGGGATTCGAATGGATCCTCTTACAGTTTTTAAAGAGGTCGACGATTTAGTAGTCTGATTTATGTATCGTGATGTGACATCACACTAACACTTACATCAATAGAACTGGTAGGGACATGCCTAGGAAATTATTAAAATTCAAGATACTTTTTTCTTAATTATTATCACACCGCATGTCTCACAACATGCTTTTAATCGTTAATATTTTTGCAAAGTTTTTGAATGCTTCGTTTCGAAAATTTCGTAATTACAGGTGAGGGGTATTGCAGCCGAAGCAAATAAATTTAGCAAAAAGATGCCCGTGTCACCAATTTCAGTACTCTTGAGCCTAGACCGGACAAGTTTTTCATCTACAGAGGGCTTACAGCTTTCATTTACGTTTTTTTTAGCGTGCTGGTCGACATATACACTCAGTTAACTTTAATTACCCCCTTTAATCCACTGTGCCAGGGGTTCTTGACCGAGTGGGGGGGGGGGGGGGGGGGGCAGTTTATATAATCAAAAAATTCCCTCTAAAATATGGGGTAGATTTCATCTTGCTGGCTCACGACAGGTGAATATTGGAAAAATCGATCGCTAAGAATCCATTTTTATCGCACCTTTGACCGACTTGGTGCTGGCACAGGGGCCATTCCTTGATCGTCTATGTCTAAGGTTTCATCTCCAGTAACTTTTATCTTGCTGGCGTGTTACCTGACAAAAAATGCAGTGGGATCTTGGACTAATAGTACGAAGAGGGCAGTAGCTGCGCACCGCACGAAAGTAGTTCCTATATACAGGGTGCCCCAGACTCAAGTGTCCGGACTTATATAGCCGTATAAAAATGAAAAAAATAAATAGAAAATTCGTTTTCCAAAAATCAGTTGAAGTTTTAGTTTTTTAGTTATGAAACATTTAAGCTGGACCAATCAGGAGTGCCGTATAAGCAGCCGTGTGTACGTGAACGAGATTTCAACGCAGTGTTATCGAAGTGAGCGCAGAGGTGGGGTTAGCGACGGGAGAACACTACGTTGGAAACCCGTTCACGCACACACGGCTGTTTATACAGCGCTCCTGATTGGTCCAGCTTAAATGTGTTATAACTAAAAAATTAAAACTTCAACTGATTTTTGGAAAAGGAATTTTCCATTTATTTTTTAAATTTTTATATGGCTATATAAGTCCGGACACTTGAGTCTGGGACACCCTGTATGTTGTTCCTCCACTCCGCCGCCACTTGCCGCATCTAGGCGTATAATATCTTTGCTGTAGTTCGATTCCCAGCGGAGCGGAGAAGGCCTTTTTTTACAGAAAATATAATATCAATTTTAAAATTCATAACTCCATCTAGTCTGAGAAGGCGTTCAAAAATTCTGTATTTGAGGGGTTACCTCAGATCCATAGTGTTGATTTCTGTTTCATGGTATGTGAAAAATATCTTCATTTGATCTGTCGTTACCAACCCCGATGATAATACAGATTTGTTGTTGTTATTATTATTTTTATATGAGATAAAAAAAAAGAAATATTTAAATGCCTAATCTAACCGGTGGCCGAAAGATGTTCTTATCGCGATCCATATAACGTGCGTGAATTTGTTTGGAGCCATTTTTCTCGAGAATTGCTGAAAAGAGCATCTTAATAGTGCAGAATATTACACTTTTGGTTCTGACCTTTTGAGGATTTAAACATGCTATGCGACACTGTCGGCCCATACGTGAACTGACCAATATGGCCGTGGATGACATATTAAATACACGTAAAACATCACGAAAACCAGCAAAAACACAGCGTCTAACTGTAATAATAATTCAACTGAATAAATAAGTGCTGTAATAAGTAGCTCTGATGAGCATAATACTTTCGAGCTTATAATTATTTGCTCCAATAATGGAATTCGCACGTCAATAATCGAAAATCAACAAGTTTCGGAGGTTGTTACGTCAGTCGTTGTGACTTTAAAGAGAATAAAAACCTCAATTTAGTTTTTCATAAAGTTTCAAAGCTTGGAAGTGTTAAAATAAAAAGGCGAAACTTATTTGGAAAAATTGAAGTTGTAGATGAACACAGTAAGTGTTTGAGAAATTTAAATGTGAAAGATTATAACGTCAAGAATTTACTTGTCTGCTCCTTGCATTTTAATGAAAATGATTACTGGTTTCCAGGTTGGTATACTGAATATTAATTAAATAAATAAGATTTAATATTATTATTTAACGAAAATGTAACCGTTATGACCTAATGTTTTTACTGTTTCACAGAGCTAGACGCAAAAAAACGATCTCTCAGCGAGACACTATTTCTAGGCCTTGTAATGTACAAATAGGAAAAATAGATAAAAATATGCCACTTTTAATTATTAACCTTCCTATTATTTCGTGTGGTTCTGAAGCTAAAGGACTGGTTTGAAGACACAATGAATATATTTCAATAATGAAGTAAATTCATATAAGAATGTGTTATTTTGGTCATACGGTCCATTAAAAATAACAGTGAATTCAGATGTCAAGAATCAAGCTTTATTCGTCAATTTCTTAAAACCAACGTACGTTTCGACCTTTTTGCCATACCCCTTAATTAAATTATTGCTACTACTCCATATTATCAATATGCCTTCCGCGGCTATGTTTATATGACACTGCAGCGCCCCTTCTGGCGCGGTGGATGTTTTCATTCCCAATACTGGGACGAGTATAAATCTAAGCAAAATTCCGTATAAATCTAAGCAAAATTCCGAAGGGTGTTCTTCCCATTGTTAGTGGGCTATACTTATGTATCTTGGTCGTATAGCCATTTTGGATGTTTCTGTTGAGGAGAACGTGTCACATCGATGATTTTAACGTGTTGTGAGCAATTATTCAGAACAACAATGTCCGACCGTTTATGAACAACAGCGTGGCCTGTAAGGATATTCCGACCCCAGTATACAAGGTAGTTCTCGTTTTCGAGGGCAGCCGTTGGGACGTACTTGTAAAAAGGCAGTAGAATTAGAACATTATTATCATTATTATTATTATTATTATATTAATATCAATATTAATATTATCAATATTATTAATATCATTTTATTATTATTACGAATAATATTATATTATTATTAATTATTATGTTATTGAAAATGCAACTGCTTTGTTAAAAAGTCATCCTTTTTGGTCGAAAATTAACTTTGTTGTTGAAAATTGAACTGTTTTTTAAAAAATTCGTCTTTTTGACTTGAAAATTCAACTGTTTGGTTAAAAATGCAACTGTTTTTGGTTGCAGTTTAAACTTTTTTCTTTCCAATTTCGATAATCTGATTAAAAATTCAACTATTTGGTTAAAAATTCAACTTTTTTATTGAAACTTTATCTCTTCGGGATTAAAAGTCAAATGTTTTCTGAAACATCCGACTTTTGGAAACTCAACTTTTTTGCTCAAAATTAATCTCTTCTGGTAGAAAACGTATCTCTTTTGCTTGCAAGTGCAACTATTTGGTTCTAAATGCAACTGTTTGGTTGAAAATTAATTCTTTGTTTTCGTTGAAAATTCAGCTATTTGGACGAAAATTAACTTTTTTATTGAATCTATCTTTGCATCAAAAGATCCCATCTAGTAGAAAATTCATCTCATCCAGTTGAAAATGCAACTATTTGGTTGGAAATTAATAATCTGTTTTCGTTGAGGATTCATCGATTTTGTTGAATATCCGAATTTTTTAGTTGAAATATTAACTGTTATAGTTTTCATCGAGATATCTTTTTTGGTTGAAAATTCAACTACATGGTTGAAAGTTGAACTACTTTGTTCAAAACTAATTTTTTTGGTTAGTGATTCGTAGTTTTAGTTTAAAATTCATCTCCTTGTCTGAAAGTTTAACTATCATTCTGATGATTTATGAGTAGTTCAAAGGCAAATTTAAAATCTTTGAGACTTAAATATAAAAAAAATATATAAAAAATTTGTTCCTACTTTTTTTTAGTTTAGATTTTTAAAGTTACGTTCAACAGCAAATTTATTTAAATTTATTGAAAGTAGAGGAAAGGGCTCGAATTTGATATACCAACTACTTTTCGATGGATTGCCGGGACTCTATGAACCGAAATTCGACCAACGATAGGTCATTCGAAAGGTTATTTAATAACCTTTTGGATGGTTCGATTGATTTTTTCATATCTGATATTTGACATTCTGAAATCTGCAAAGAAGACAAATCGGACAATAAGTGTTAGTACACACACTACACTCGTCATTGCCAGGATCACATGAATCGACACTAAACAAGCACAGACATACACACACATAAGTGCATGAATACATGAACCCATTTTTTTACCATTCTGAAAGCTGAATTATGTCTAACTGTGATTTTCTGGTATATCAAATTCGAGCCACCCATGGTATATCAAATTAGAGCCACCTGGTACAAAATGTTCAGGTTTAAAAAGCATAACCCCTGAACAGAACAATCTCCATATTTACCAAGCAATACTATTCTACTGACCCTACTTCACTACTTCATACAACATTTATTGGAAAAACTACATTCCCGAAATAATGAATAGACATTTAAGACTTCCCTGGAATGAACTCAGGATATCCGAATTTTTATTTTTCTGTCTCACACTTTTTGTGAGTTCCCACTGTCACCAACCTATTACATGTTTTAGTTTTCCAGAAATCCAGGTGGCTCAAATTCAAGCCCTATATCAAATTCGAGCCATTTCCTCTACTTCTTAATATAACACCCCATCCTCCAGATTTTTTTGTTAAATAAAACATATTTTCTGTAAAAATAGAATTGAATTTTACTTATTTCAAAAAGGGCATGATTCTTTTTTTCAATAAGTATTTAAAACGTTTGAAACTATCCAAGATTAATACCCAATAAAGAGAAGTCGAGTGCAAAAACACTTTAATGACCTCAATGACAAAAAACAATTTTCTGCTGCACAAAAACCTCCATAAAACGTACAGTTTCAATTTACCCCATTATTTTCTTTTTTTTCTTCAGTTTTTAATGTGGAATAAGCACTTCCTAAACAATAATCTAAAATATGTAAAACATATTATTGAATTTTATTCATTTCAAAAATGTTCGATACTTCTTTCTCTCTTAATATTTTAAATGTTTAAAAACTATCCCAAAGTGATAAACAATAAAGAAAAGTCGACTGCGAAAACGCGTTAATAATCTTACTGACAACATAAAATTTCCGAGAAAGAATAAAGAAAAGCGTGAGAGGTTGTTTTGGCTCTTTCCTTTTTCTCCCTCTTTTTTCTTTTGTTATATAACTGTCTTTTTCAAGGCTTTTTGTGCAATTCTGTTGCACAAGTTGAATTGTTGTGAGTTCATGTTTTGAAAGATTTTGTCTAAAAAACCATTTTTTTGCTATACAAAAGCCTCCATAAAATGCATAGTTTTCAATTTATCCAATTCTTTTATATTACTTTTTTAATAAAAATGTGGAATAACACTTCGTAAATAATTTATTAAACATGAAACAAATTTGTTTTCTTAAATTTGAATTTTAACTATATTGTTTCCGATAGTGCTCAAAAAAAAGTTTTAGTGGAATGGTAGAGAGTGATGAGAAACATATGACGATAAGACCTGCACTTTTAGAATTTTGCGTGACCGAAGAACTGAAATTGAATGGGA
The DNA here is from genome assembly GCA_932178445.1 of Andricus quercusramuli. Lineage (NCBI taxonomy): Eukaryota > Metazoa > Arthropoda > Insecta > Hymenoptera > Cynipidae > Andricus > Andricus quercusramuli. The sequence goes on from CAKNXH010060872.1 coordinate 51,171, forward strand.
ACCAATGTTTGATAAGTTACTTTTTTTGGATAACTAGTCACAGTTACGTTACTTGAAGACAAACATTAACTAGTTACAGTTGCGTTACTTTTAACTGTATCTAGTTACAGTTACTAGATTAACTTCAAGTTACCTAAACATTTTTTTCACTCCCTTCATTTGTTAATTTAAAATTCAAAATAACTAAGCGCTCGATAATCTATTTGCCTCGCGCTGCGCGCTCGGTCCTTATACTTCTTTCACATTTGTGCGCATACCTCTTGAAATGAAAGGTCAAATCATTGACAACTGTAACTTTGTAATTGTAAATTCTCTTTTGTCACAGCTCCTTCGGCTTTAACGAACTCATTTTCAACACGTTTCTCGTGCTTCGCACACGATTTTGTCCGCATTGCTAACTTTTCTACATTATATTCGACACTATTATATCAGATGTATAGTATATTTATTTCTGTACTTCGGCCTGGGATAGCTCGTTCAGGTATTGCAAAATAAAGTACTACTCTTATTTGTCATGATGACTTTAATATTTGTTCTTTCTTTTGCACTAATTTTTATTCTCAGCTATCCTGAAAAATGTATATCATTGCAATAAATTTATATTATTACGATTAATAATATGCATTGGTATCGAAACAGACGTATTTTCATTACCTTGTTTTTATAATTTAAAAAAGTGCGCATAAAAAAAACAATTTTGTTACGGAACATTTTATTGCAATTTGTGTCACATTTATGTGCACTGTAAAAAATTAAAATACGGGTTTTTCTTATTTTCGGAAATAGCAATATTTGGAGTTATTTGGAAAATTGCTATTTTAGTAGAAAAATACTCGGGACTTATTAAAGTTATTAAATGAAGAATTGATTAATATACACTTACGATATAACCTTATGATGTAAGTTTCATATCGGAAGTCAGTTTTTTGGAATATTCAGCAACACAATAAAAGCCAAGTTATCTATTCAAGCGTAGAAAGTCTTTTATCCACTATTAACCCTCGGTCCCACTTCTGGGTCAAATTGACCCATACATCAACATTGGTTGTGTATACAACGTACACCTGAATTTTCAGCATAATATTATGAAAATTAAAAAAGTTATGAATTTTTCAGTAAACATTTTTTTTTCAAAAAATTTTTACCGGGAATTTTTTTTTTATTTGCAATTCATTATAAAATTATTTTTTGAATATACCAATGCATTTTACATTAGTTATAGTATATCTGAGAATTTTTTCAATTCAATCGGACGTATTGGTATAAAATGGTACGCGATCAAAAAGTGCGAGGGTCAAATTGACCCAGTGTAGGGATCTCGATCGAAAAAATAGGTGGTGGGACCGAAGGTTAAGGGCATTTATCAGCGTTACAAAAAGGAATTCCAATTTCCGGTCGCACGGTTGAATATTTTGGTCTGATATTTTGCATACCTCATCTACATATTATTCTCTTTCCCGGATAAGAGCCGGTTTTTTCGAAAAATGTTTATATTTAAAATTATAAACAAAAAGAAAAGGCCAATGGAGAAAAAATTCAGTGACGCTCAGTACTAGCTGAGTTTGTATTTTCGATGCCTGTCCCTCGACCTTCAAACGAGGCAGACTCGCCGTCGCGCGAGTGGAGAGACTAGAGCGCGTCGAATTACCGGAACGAATCACCCTCCTCATTGTTATGAGATGCAGGCCGGTTCAAAGAACTGAAATTATGAAAGCATTGCGTGATTCAATTTTAATTAGCAGAAACAGCTTATTCATATAATTTCAAAAAAGTGGAAAAAAGATTCATGAAAATCGGTTAATATTTGCCCCAATAATGGAAATGTTGAAGTGGACACGATAGCATTTCGTTCAAAGGTCTATAACTCTACACTCTCTACAGCCTTCAGTTTTGCCCCAATCCGCAATCAGTTTTTTTTTTAAATTGAAGAACGCTAAATTTCCAAGAGCACCTCAGTCTGAGATTCTTGCATTTTCATTTGTTTATGTATTATATGTATGTTTACTCGGAGTATGAGAAAATCGAGATTTTTCAGAAAATCATTCTTTATTCTTCAATAGCGGCTTGCATGTAATGAAAATCATCTTAAATCGACGCAAGAGTACTCCCACAATGCAAATAATATGATTATTGCCATTAATTAATGTTGTCATTGTTATAAACAAATGTCATTAACAAACAACCACATAGTATAATGTTTGTTGAAAAAAAGTGGTTTTCCGATGAGTATTATGCATTACATTACAGTGAGAGTGACTGTTAGTCGCAATGTTTATGAAAAATCAACAATTGTAAATGTTATAAACAATTTCTTGCACAAATTTGGAATTTGTTTCTTCCTTTACTATCTGAAATTATTTCGATATTCGGAAAAGTGATCTATGTTTGATTATGTGTGTTGAAATACAACAACTGTTGATTTTGTAAACAAATGAAATAAGTAAATCTAAAACTTTGTCCTGAAAAAGTGGTTATTATTCAATTTTGAATATTAAGATTCGTAGGTATTTAACAATATTGTAATTTTGTATTGAAAAAATGTGTGAGTGATTGTCAGTAACAATTTCCATAAAACATTATACACAATTTTTTTTGGAAATTGTGGAATTTGCGCTTTTTCAATTTTGGATATAATTATAATAAAACTAGGATTAAGATTACAATTATTTAAGAAAATATACTATATATGTGTGTGTGGCTGTGTGTGTGTGTACAGTATATTTTCTTATATTATTGTAATCTTTATTTAATCTTTATTTAATCTATATAATTGTTGATCATAAGACCAAAAGAAGAATGCATCAACTCAGCACAAAGATAGGCTGGGCTAGACAGTACGCGTCCCGCATTCAGTGTGTGATTGACTACATAACATCTGGCAGGACTTTCACTGCCAAGGTTCGACGGTTCGCGCGCGAACTGCGGATCCGTCATCACACAATCAACAAATCAAAGCAAATGACCATCAGTCAGCATATTGTTGACAGAATACGAATACTATCTAACGCTAGGAGAAGTCTAGAGCGGAGAGAGAGGTGGGTCAGAGAAAATGAACAATTTTCATCTGATCCATCTAAACTCTTCCAAGACCCTCCAATTACTGTCGACCATCCGCCCAAACCAGAGGAGGTCGAAGCATTTTGGAGAGAAGTCTGCGAGGTCCAGCATCCACTTCAAGAAGACTCAAAGAACATAAATAGCTTCAAGGAGCTGTGCAATGCCCTCATAACACCTGAGGAAGAATGCTCACCTATCACTACCGAGGAGGTGAAAAACGTATTAAGAAGCATGAAAAACTTTCCCGCTCCGGGACCAGATGGTATCAAGACCTTCTGGTGGAAGAAGTTTCCTTCAACCCACCAGCATCTGGCCCGAATTTTAACCTCATATCTAAAGTCGGAAGAGCCTATTCCGGAGTGGTTGGTGGAAGGGCGCACAGTGCTCCTGCCGAAGACGGGCAACTTAGCTGACCCTAAGAATTACAGGCCAATAACTTGTCTGAACACACTGTATAAGATCTTCACAGCCATCCTAAATGATAGGATTCTTCAGACAATTGAACCTGTGTGGCGAGAGATGTATGAACGACGTGGCTCGAAGAAAGGCGTAGCAGGATGTCGGGAGAACCTGCTCATCGATAGATGTGTCTGTAAAGACGCAGCATCCTATCGACGATCTCTATCGATGGCCTGGATAGATTACCGAACAGCTTTTGATTCAAGCTCCCATAGAATATCATCTGTCTATTGGAAAGCTTAAAGGTTCATCCACACATCGTGAGATGCATAGAGAGATTAATGCCGTTTTGGAAAACTAGATTTTATTGAAGTGGGGCACAGAGGGCTTCATTTTGGCATGTCAAGATGGTGTCATTTCCACTCTAGCATACCGTCGCCACATTTTGAGCCAAGATATTCCCGATGATAGCTGCAGAGCGTGTCATGAACACCCCGAGCATCTAGGACACATACTATGTAGTTGTCCAGCTCATGCGGGAATAACCTACATCCAAAGGCACAATGCGGCACTGAGAGTGCTTTATTACCATCTCTGTCACTCTTACGGCATTAGCCCGAATACCTCTCCGCTAAACGCTCCTAGAGAAATAGAGTCAATTGTCGAAAATGAGAAGTGCCGCATATATTGGAACTTCATATTCTCGACAATTGTTTCTGTTTTGCACTCGAGGCCTGACATGGTTCTTCTTGACTTCGAGAAACGAACCATGTTCGTTATCGAATTTTCGGCACCAGCGGACAAAAACGTCACAGCGAAGGAGAAAGAAAAGAAAGAAAGGTATAAAGACCTTATGAGGGAGTCGCGACGGTTATACCCGGAATATTCTGTTAAGCTAATCTTCCTGATCATCGGCGCTCTTGGAGGTGCCAAGGTTTCACTTGTGAATAGCCTGAAAAGCATCCCTGCGTGTCAACAAAATGCGGAGACACTTGCAGGGAGAATGCAGAAGGCGGTCGTCCTTGGGTCGCTCCGTGTCTTCAGGGTGCACGAGACTTTCGCTGGATCATCGTATTGAATTCGCGCAGACTGTAACCACCCATCTCAGGGTCGTGAGACGTGGTTACGGCTGAAATTTTACCGCGATTTCGCTGGGAGCGGGTGCAATTTTTCAGATAAGCTCCCGCTCCCGGCGAAATCCTGCGGTTGTCCTTATGACAAAATTTTAACTATACACACACGCGCGAGCGCATGTGTGTGTGTGCATTAGGGTGGTCCAAACATTCATTGGAAATTTTTTTTTGTTTGAATTTTTATGGGGACCCCCCCCCCCCCCCCAAATTTGTTCGAATCCACACAAAAATAAATCCATTTTTTTTTTCGACGAAAAATTATATGTAGGGGTGCCGCAAGCCCCATGAAGATTAACATGTATTTCCCGTAAGAAAAAAAGACGTTTTTGTAAATCTTATTCAGAATCCTCAATATTATCTCAATCGAGTTGAAGCTCAACAATTCTCTTTAAAATTTGCCATAGAATACGAATAGAATATCACTTTTCGAATACCAACACCATAAATCTGTTTTATAGGGTCCCAAGGAAACCCCATAAGTGGCAAAATGGGTTTTGTGGGTTTTTGGCGCTAATTATAATTTTTTTGCGTTTTTCTAAATGCGAATTGTTTCTTATACATGAAATATTACTTTATACTGAAAATTAGATGTTTTCATGAATTGTTTAAACAATTTAGTATTGTTTTTAGCAATTTCCTCATAGAATGGAGTTAGAAAGACGCGGGTTTCTTACAAATTTTCTACTTGTTGTCCAATTTTCAATTACAGGGAAGTGACAGTTCATCAATGTTAAGAAGAGTGATTGTTTAAACAATTTAATAATAATTTTATTAATATTCTCTTATAAAAATGCTACAAAATTGCAAAAAAAATCACTTTCAGTCAAATTTTCAATTCAGATAAGTTAAGTAATTAATTAGAGTCCAGAAAATTCATTGTTTTAAAAACTCATTGTAATTATTAATAATATTACATTTGAATAATGCTAGAAAGATGCGTTTTTTTTTAATTCTGGCTTTTTGTCCAATTTTCATTTGGAGTGAAGTAATCATGAATTCAAGTTAACCAAAAAATTGTTTAAACAATTTATTATCATTGTTAATAATATTCTCTTTGCTTACTTGGTAGCATGTTGCGGTTTTTCTAAAATTTTCAAATGCTTGTCTATTTTTACTTAATAATTAATTAGATTTAGCAAAAATCATTGTTTAAACAAATTATTATTGTTCATGACTATCTTCATCTATATCACTGCCTGATAATTGCGGTTTTTCGGCAATTTTTACCTTTCTGTCCTTTTCTTACTTAGTGAGGTAATAATTAATTAAAGTTAACAAAAGAGTTGTTTAAACAATTTAATATTGCTTATATCTATCTTTTCTTACATAAGTGCTAGAAAGTGGCAGTTTTTTCTAAAATCTTTCACTTTGCTTCGCCTGTTTCATTACTAACAATTAATAAATAAACATGAGAGAAAACTATATTTTAAATAATCTCTTTCCTCTTTCTACCTATTCCTAATTATTCTATTCTTTGTTTTTGCCTTTCCTGTGGAATAGCTTTGATAAGGTAAAAATAATAATGAGGAGAAGGGTGCCTCATTTAGTTTACCCAACAAAATAAGAAGGGGGTCGCTGATATGGTGTCAGGACCGCGAGGTTGACGGCCTCCGATCCTACAGAGAGGATCGCGAGGAACGTCCTAAATGCTGGAGCCGCCTTGACCTCTGATCCTACGGAGAGGATCGAGAGGGACGTGTTAGGTCAGTCCCAGCCAGGAGAAAGGAGCTTCGCCGGTGAAGGGCGAGTGCTGTCACAAGCAGAGCCTCCGATCCTACAGAGAGGATCGTGAGAGTAGACCTGGCGGAGAGAGCCGAAAAGGCCATCGGCCCTCCGATCCTACAGGGAGAATCGTGAGGGAGAGAGGGTTGTCGCGCCTCGTTAGTCGGCACCCCGATCCTACAGAGAGGATCGTGAGTGGGGTTGAGTTTAGTGAAAATCCATATTCTCCAATCCTACGATGAGGATCGCGAGAAGAAACCCGATTCAATTAAATCTGACCGTTCTCCGATCCTACGATGAGTATCGTGAGAAGAGATCAGATTCAATTAATTTCAACGATAATAAGGTTAAGTTTAAACGCACTCCGCTCCTACAGCGAGGATCGTGAGTGGAGTTGAGTTTAATGAAAATCCATATTCTCCGATCCTACGATTAGGATCGCGAGAAGAAGCCCGATTCAATTACATCTGACCGTTCTCCGAGCTTACGATGAGTATCGTGAGAAGAGATCAGACTTAATTAATTTCGACGATAATAAATGTTAACTATATCATTTAAGCGAACTCCGATCCTACGTCGAGGATCGTGAGGGTAAGATATATTGATCGAGATGCCTAAATGCGAGCAACAAAGAAAAAAGACACTAATTGACGGAGCACTGAGGAGAACCAAAATACTTACCCTCCTGGGTTGCTCAGGGACCACGTCCGAAGAAAGCGACGACATCGTAGGGAGTCGGATTCCCCCGCAATAATCCAAGAAAAAACCACTAAATTCATTTTTAAAAATATTGTTTTATTTCCTCCAGCACCAAGGACGAATAAAAAGAAGAGTACACAAATTTTCTGAAGTCGTTCCGAATAGAGGGAACCGCACTGTAATAAACTCACGCGATAACCATCGACGGTTAAACGAACTCAGCAACGAAGTGCTTCGCGGACGGAAGGGTGGCCAGTCGGTTGGTAGGTATCGCGGGAGAGGCGAGATCCGTGCTGGGCATCGGTCGGTGATCAACTAACGAGCTGACCGCGGGACTGAACCTCGTCCCGGGGCCCGCTCGTCACGCCGCGCATGGCGTATCTTAATACTAACAGAGGGAGAGGAGCGTAGCGCGCCAATATTCAAACTAGACTACGGAAGAGAAAGGACTGAGAGCTGTCATTCTTTGGGAGCGACAACAGAAAAACCGAGACCACCATTGTTTCGAACATTGGTGGTTTTGTTGTGTAATAACTTTTTTCTTTAAATTAACTTTTTTTAAGCATTGGAAAAAGAGCAAAAATCAACAGTTGTTGTATTTCAACACACATAGTCAAACATAGATCACTTTTCCGAATATCGAAATAATTTCAGATAGTAAAGGAAGAAACAAATTCCAAATTTGTGCAAGAAATTGTTTATAACATTTACAATTGTTGATTTTTCATAAACATTGCGACTAACAGTCACTCTCACTGTAATGTAATGCATAGTACTCATCGGAAAACAACTTTTTTTCAACAAACATTATACTATGTGGCTGTTTGTTAATGACATTTGTTTATAACTCATTATCTACTCATTATCTACTACCCTGGTCAAGAAACTTAACAACCTTTTTTAAAATTTGTTTATAACGATGACAACATTAATTAATGGGAATAATCATATTATTCGCATTGTGGGAGTACTCTTGCGTCGATTTAAGATGATTTTTATTACATGCAAACCGCTATTGAAGATTAAAGAATGATTTTCTGAAAAATCTCGATTTTCTCATACTTCGAGCAAACATATAATACATAAACAAATAAAAATGCGAGAATCTCGGACTGAGGTGCTCTTGGAAATTTAGCTTTCTTCAATTTAAAAAAAACTGATTGCGGATTGGGGCAAAACTGAAGGCTGTAGAGAGTGTAGAGTGTAGAACTTTGAACGAAATGCTATCGTGTCCACTTCAACATTTACATTATTGGGGCAAATATCAACCGATTTTCATGAATCTTTTTTCCACTTTCTTGAAATTATATGAATAAGCTGTTTCTGCTAATTAAAATTGAATCACCCAATGCTTTCATAATTTCAGTTTTTTGAACCGGCCTGCATCTCATAACAATGAGGAGGGTGATTCGTTCCGGTAATTCGACGCGCACGAGTCTCTCCACTCGCGCGACGGGGAGTCTGCCTCGTATGAGGGTCGAGGCACATGCATCGAAAATACAAACTCAGCTAGTACTGAGCGTCACTGAACTTTTTCTCCATTGGTCTTTTCTTTTTGTTTATAATTTTAAATATAAACATTTTTTTCAAAAAACCGGCTCTTATCCGGGAAAGAGAATATTATGTAGATGAGGTATGCGAAATATCAGACCAAAATATTCAACCGTGCGGCCGGAAACTGGAATTCCTTTTTGTAACGCTGATAAATCCCCTTAATGGACACGTCCGATCTGTTCGATGCTTTTACAGAGAGTGACAGCGCAGGCACAATGCACGGACCGAAAACGAAACAGAGCGTAGAGGGGAGAAGCTTCGAAAGCAGGCGTTCCATTTTTCCAACATTTTAATTTAAAATAATCTGCGCACATTCTCATAGCGCGCTATGCACGCGGCTCGCAAGTTTGAGCGCGCCTCGGGGCGCGCGACTGTTGGATCTCGCGCTTCGCGCTCGATCATGTCTTTATCTCGCGCTTCGCGCTCGATTATACATTCACTTCGCGCTACACGCTCGGACGTATTTAAATCGCGCTTTACGCTCGGTTTCTCTAGATTTTTGAACTTCGTGTTCGACTTTGATGGAAAGAAAAAGTTTATTTGCAAATATTATAAAATTATCAAAACCTCTACATGTGAAGTAATTGTTAAATTTGTTTTTATTTTAGAATGAAATGGAACTTTATTTACTCAAGGTTCTATCGACCTTAAGGAACACATTCTCATCCAGACACTCGCGCTTCGCGCTCGATATGTGATTTGGAAATAATTTGAACCTTGCGTTCTACGCTCGGTTCTGTGCACCGTATGATTGAAATGAAAAAGTCACGAATAAAACAAAAACTACGCATCCTATTAGAACACGCTTTATAACAAATTTGTACCTCTTCTTTGGATGAACAAATTTTGTCTCTGTCATTTTTCTTGTAGCTTGTGTTATTCGTCTAAAAATTTAATTTTACTATTCCCAATGCTGTCTTTTACGAATAAAATAAAAACTACGCATCATTTCAAAAAGTGAATAATGACAAATTTGGAGATCATTTTTGGGTGCATAATTTTTTTCCATTCATTTTTGGTCGTGTCTTGCATAGTTTGACAGCAAAATGAAATTATTGATTTTTCATCATTTTTTTGTGTGATCAAAATTTGGATTTTTCGAAAAATTCAAAAAGTTGTTGAGAAAATATTGTAGGGTGTTCAAAAAGAAACATTTCCCTCCTCTTGACTTTTTTCCATATCGTGCGTTTTTCGGCATAAAATGTTCGTTTACGTTTGTTTTTTGTAATTTGGAAAATGCTATAACTCCAGTAATTTTCTTTTTATCCGAAAAAGTCATTGAGATAAATTGTTCGAGTTTCGGAGCACTATGAATAGCCGTACATAGAATTTTTGAATTTTGAAAAAAAATGGTCTCAAAAATTTTCAAAATGTGCTCACTTTTTGAATTTTCATCCAAAATAGTTGGTTAACGAACTTGTTCTTTCTTTTTAAGCCCTAAAAAAGTGTGCCAAAGCACAACCCAATCTGATTATTTTTTCGAAAGTTATCGTACCTACAGACAGACAGACTACAGACAGACACCTTGGTAAAAACCTTTTTTTCTGGCTCAGGGGGTCTCAAAACGTGGAGATTTGATGAAAACCGACCAAGTCAAATTTTACATAAAACCAATACCTTCTCATTAGAATGAGAATGTAAAAAATAAACTGCGATTTTAATAACGTTTTCAAAATGTTGAAAAAATATTTATGTTTTTGTTAATTTTATAATTATATAATTCAGTTTCTTTTGCTAATTTTATATAAAAGTTTAAATACTGTTGAATACGTCTGATTTCATTCAATTCCATTTTAAATGATAGATTTTAAATTTTGTTTAATTATATAATGCATCCAAATGTGAAATTTTTCTGCACCCTTGAACTTTGAAAATAAAATTTTGAAATTAAAAAAAGTAATTGAAGGGTCTTGGGGCATAATGGGGTAAATTCAAAACCTCAAAAATAACAGTAGACACTTTAAACTATCCTAATTTCAACGCATTCAATTTCAAAAATGTCAATTAGAAATTGAATTTCAATTTTCAATTAAAAAAATTTTAAGTAGAAATTAAATTTTAATTCTCAATTAGAAAAATTTAAATTAGTAGTTAAATTTTAATCCTCAATTAGAAAAATTTTTATCAGGAATTAACTTTTAATTCTCAATTAGAAAAATTTTAATTAGAAATTGAATTTCAATTTTCAATTAAAAAAATTTTAAGTAGAAATTAAATTTTAATTCTCAATTAGAAAAATTTAAATTAGAAGTTAAATTTTAATCCTCAATTAGAATTATTTTAATCAGAAATTAACTTTTGATCCTCAATTAGAAAAATTTTAATTAGAAATTTAATTTCAATTTTCAATTAAAAAATTTTTTTAGTAGAAATTAAATTTAATTAATTAAATTAAATTGAATTTAAATTAGAAGTTAAATTTTAATTCTCAATTAGAAAAATTTCAATGTGAAATTGAATTTCAATTTTCAATTTAAAAAATTTTAGGTAGAAATTAAATTTTAATTCTCAATTAGAAAAATTTAAATTAGAAGTTAAATTTGAATTCTCAATTAGAAAAATATTAATTAGAAATTAAAGTTTAATTCCTAATTTTAAAAAGTGGATTTTTTTTATGTTAAAAAATACCGACCTTTTATTTAGGAACCATAATTTTACAAATTATTAAATTTCACAGATGTACAAATGTAACCTATTAGATATAATAACTTGCATCTCACAGAGGTAAACAGGGTTACCTGTGCGTGAGACTGGCATAACTATAACTTAACTTAAAACTAAAAATAAAAATGCTAAAGTTTAAAACTATATACATAAAAACAGTATTGTTAGGTATAGTTCAAATACAATGGTGACATATTCATATTACGATACGTTTATTCTTATTCAAATTTTCAATTTTGTTCTTGTAGATGTTTTTGAGAGATCCATAGTTTTGTATTCTGTAGGTAATCTGTTGTATAGCTTAATTGCATTAATGTAGTTGCTTTTATTACTAACAGCTTTAGAAACTTCTGGAAGTTGTAAACATTTATTTCTAGTATTACTATTCTTATTGATATATTTCTCTTTAAGAATATTGAAGTTGTAAATCAAAGATTCAACAGCAAAAAGTTGTGTTAGGTTGAGTGGATTTTCTGACACAAAATTGTTTTTATTTATTATTTTTAATAACCTGTTTTGTACATTTTGTAACAAAGATAACTTTTTTTTATACGCTCCTCCCCAAGCAATTATTCCGTAATTAATAATACTATGAAATACTGCATAGTATATCATTCTTAATGTATCAGTTTGCATGAATTTGGAAATTTTATAGAAAATATAGATCAAGTATTTAGTTTTATTTATTATGTATTCTATGTGCTTATCCCATTTTAAATTGAAATCGAATATTAATCCTAGGTATTTACAACTTTCAACTTTCTTTATTTTTTTATCATTAATCTTTATGTCTAAGTCTTTGGGCACACCATCACTATAATTACCAAAGGCCATAATTACTGTTTTATTTATATTCAGAGATAGTTTGTTTAGTTCTAACCATTCAGCTATAATTCCTAAATACATGTTCATATTATTTTCTACTTCCTTCCAAGTTTTGCCTACGGAGATGATTGCAGTGTCGTCCGCATAAGATATTACACAGTTTTCTGGCATTTGTATTATCAGGTCATTTACATACAGTATAAATAATATAGGTCCAAGAATTGTACCCTGTGGTACTCCTGTATTTAACGCACTAAACTCACTTTCAATTTCTTCTAATCTAACTTTTTGCAATCTATTGTCTAGATAACTTTTAATTAGATTATGTGCATTCCCCCTAATCCCATAGTTATATAGTTTTTCTACTAAGATCTTATGATTTACGCAGTCGAATGATTTAGATAAATGTAAGAATGTAATTGCAATGGGGTTACTCTTATCAAGGTTTTTATATATCTTATCAGTAATAAAGCTTAAAGCGTCTTTAGTTCCTTTACCTTTGGTAAATCCAAATTGTTTGTCTGCTAGAATCTTATTCTGGGAAATAAAATTAAATAGTCTATTGTGTATCAATTTTTCAAAAATTTTGGCTATGTTTGATATTAATGAGATCGGTCTATAATTAGCAACATCATATTTGTGACCAGATTTAAAGATTGGGAGAACTTCAGCAGCTTTTAGTGAATCAGGCCAAATTGATTTTTTTCATACATAAATTGAAAATATGAGCCAGAGGATCTGTAATAAAGCCAGAGGAGACTATTTTTAACGTTTTAGTGTTAATTTTGTCTATCCCACCATTTTTATATTTCATTTCGTCTATTATTTTTTGAATTTCTATGTTATTTGTGGGTTTTAGAAAAATAGTTCGTGAGTTCATTGGTGGCAATTTTAAGTTTTTAATTGCAGATTTTCTGGTATTTTTACTTAAAGTTTCACCTACCTTACAATAATAAGAGTTCATGTGGTTTGCTATTTCTACTGGATCTTCGATTTTTTTATTTTCATTGTCCAAAATATAATTAATTTTTGTACTAGTTTTTAATTTTTTACCAAGCTTTGTGTTAATAATTTTCCATAATTGCCTTGCATTATTACAATTCTTTTTGACTAGATTTCTATCAAATTTTAATTTGGCTTCCTTTATAACCTTATCTAGAATTTTTACATAATTCTTATATTCTAATTTTAGTATTTCATTATTAGAATCTTTTTTAAGTTTATTATACAAGATTTCTTTTCTTTCACAAGATGTTGCTATTGCACTAGTAATCCAGTCCTTTCTAAGAGTTTTTTTATTATTCATATTATTTCCTCGTACTTTTTGTTTAACATTATCTAGACAATCCTGTATTTCATTTATAACACCGTTGATAGCATCATTTGGATCATGCATTGTTTTAAATTGACTCCAGTCCTTTGTAATTGCTAAAGAGTGCAATTTATTGTAATTATAAGAGTATTTAGTGTCATTGATTTCGTTTTTTGGTGGCCTATTTAATACTATGAACAGAGGATAATGATCCGGCGTAGGAATCATTAGTTTAAAAGTTTTAACGTCTATTGAATTTGCTTTAATAAAAATATTGTCAATGCATGTACCATTTCCACTATCGTCGGATGGCCTAGTTGTATTGAAGAAACCGGGATAATATCCTTTTTCTAGTAGTGAATTTAAGATATCCTCGCGTATGTTGTTTTGTTTCGAGATATCGATATTGAAGTCGCCGATTATCAGATGATTTTTATTATTTTTCATACTGTTCAAGAAGTTTTTAAAATTTATATTAAATTCTGGACTAGGAAGATCATGTGATCTGTAAAGTGCAGAAATGATTAAATCACTATTGTTATTTAAATTGATACATGAATTTAATATTTTTAGTTTACCTACTTCTAGTGTTTCAGTAGCTTCAATAACACAATCTTTTATATATACAGCTACACCATCCGATTTATTTAACCTACTATTATTGTAGTATATTTTATAACCTGGTAATTTAAAATATAGATAATGATCAAGTTTCCACGATTCGGTACAAACTATTACGTATGGTTTTACTTTCAAACTCTTAATAAAGATCTCTAGTTTTTTGTAATTTGCATTAAGGCTTCTTATATTAAAGTAAGTTATCAAACTATCATTTTTGTGTAAATCATTATTAAGAGTTTTAGTATTATTATAAGTACCTTCCTGTTGTATTAATCGTTTCTGAAAATCTTCTATGCAGTCGATGTGTTGAGCCATTAGGAAGTTGATGCTTTGCTCTTACGTATGACGTTGGTGTTTTGTAGCTGTTTGTTGGCGTAGCTGGTAAGAAGGTATTCTGTCGATTGCTTCTTCTCGTTGATATTGTATACCTGCTATGCTCGCTGTCGGTAATTCAGGTTTTATTGGATAATCTGTTGAATTGATGTATCTTTTTACCTTGTTGTTCAAAATTTTACATAACCTTGTATCTGACGCTATATGACTTGTATTATATTTTGTTTTGTACTTTTCATTACTGTACGAGCAGTTTGGGCATTTTAATTGGTTATTATTACACTCATTTATTTTATGCTTGCCTGAGCATTTTATGCAGGTTGCAGTATTTTTGCACTTGCAGTTGCTATGTCCGAGACCTCCGCAATGTAAACATGGTCTGATGTTTATTAAGTCATAAACTTTACAGCTTTGGTAGCCAACCAGTATTTTATTTCTTTTTTCTCTGATGTACTTATAAATATCTGCTGGGACTTCCATGAGAACTGTTGTGAGATTTTTCTCCTTAATATTATACATGTGGAATACTTTACCCTTATTTTCAAAATGTGAAAAATTTCTGCTGTTTATATCATCTTCAATGCATTCTGCATTCATCCCTGATGAGTTTTCAATTCCAACTATTTTAATTTTTGGATTATTTAATTTTTCTGTTTTCACTTTACACACATTTTTCAGTTTGTTTTTTAGTAACTGTTCAGCTGTTGTGGCACTATCACTATCCACACACTTAATAATAACTTCATTATTTTTAACATAAACATTTTTTGTTTGAATATTTTTATCATTGATAAGTTGTTGTGTTACTCTTCTCTTAATGTCTATTTTTTCCCCGTTCTCCTCGACGTTGCTGGTAGCTTTGACAATGAGTTTAGGGACACTCATTGGTTGCTGCTTGATGTTCATTATGATTTCGGAGTAGGATGCTTTGTTAACTTCTTTCTCTTTATATTTATCAATCAGTTGTCTCTGAGTTTGAAGCAAGTCTTTTTGAAGTTCAATTTTTTCGTTTAATTCGTTATTGATTGTTTTCAGCAATGCAGCTTCGAGTTTTAGCATCTCATAGTCAGAATCAGGATCAAATATAGTTGTATTATGCAGGTTTGTATTTGATAGATCTGCAGTTTTGTTTTGTAATTCCATCAATAATTCTGCCTTAAAATTTTCTGAACTTTTCAATTTGATCTGAGCGATGAGAAATCTATATGACTCACCTAATTCCTCCGCTTCATAATTTGAGGTTATTTTTCCATGATTATGCTCTGGACAGATCACTAGAGTTTCTCCGATGTACTTGATATCATTTAATTTATCAAATTCACTTCTGTGATAGCTGTTTTCACAGATTATACACACTACTGTTTTTACTTGCGTATTAGGATGCCATTTATAGTATTTAAACACTGATAGTTGAACTTTAATTATTTAATTCTCAATGGACTATTTACTATTTCTGCAACCCTGCAGTGTGCGTTGACCGTGAACTGTTATTCCTGCAAAAAAAAAATGACACAAAAAAATGTTCTCAAATCTCAATATACATTTTTTTGAACAAGAAAGAATTTCCTTCGTAAAAAAAATTGGTGGCCCTGAAAAGGGCCGATTGTGTATTGGTAAGTGTATGCTTAATGCGGTAGATGATTTGCATAGAATGAAATATATTTGAGAAATTCGCATCTGGTTTGGAAACTTCCGTTTTTATATTTCTCAATTGTTGAGGAAATACAATTTTGCTTCCTTACTACGTCCTTCCGTTTTCTTTCTTCTTCGTTCAAGGATGCGCTGTTTCGCGAGACAATACTTTTAGATTGCGCGAGATTCAAACATTTTAAGAAAACTTTGATGTTTGGTTGTGGTGACGGACACGAGTCGCTAAATGTCGAATGGAATGATTCGCAGGCATTCGTCGTCCTTCAAAGATCGGCAGTGTCCGAGGCCCAAACATGTGGTGGAAAGAGTTCCTTCATGCTTACATAATTTTCCGCCATGTAGATGGTTAAGTGCCCCAGTCGCGAATCTTCTGGCTGAATTGCAATCAAATCCATGAAGCCATTTCCAACTTCCTCGCAATGCTGATACTTTAGTCCAAAAACGTACCTGAGCCATTTTCCAATTGGTGATGTGCAGTCTTTATATTCCTGGCTCAGTCCCAATTGCTGAAGTTTCCTCCACCTAAAGAATAAAAAATAAATTATTACAATTTTATAATTGCTATTTTTCACATTCTCATCTCAATGAGAAGGTATTAGTTTTATCTCAAAAAACTTCCCTTTTTTCCACTTTTTTCTTCAAATATACTATTTGAAATTATACCCATTATTGAACAATAATTAAAGTTATTATCCAATATGAAATTGGAGTAGTTACAAAATATGTAGTACTTTTTAAATAAGTATTAGAAGATTAACACATTTTAGTTGAAATGTAGGAAGTAAAAAACCTAATTAAAAAATGGAACATTCCAAATTCATCAACTGTTGTCAATTTTCTTGTTTGTTTGTTGAAAACTAGGTTTTTTAACTATAAAATTTAATTTTTGGTTGAAAATGAACTTTTCAATTGAAAATTCATATTCTCGTGTTGAAAAATCAACTGCATTGTAGAAAATTAAGAATTTGAGAAATAAGAGACTTCTGCATTTGCCGACCATGCCTGTCCTAAACGGAATCGGCATCCAATAATCATCACATTACCGAAAACTTCCTTCAGGCCCAAATGCATTGCAAGTTCGAAGTCGAACACAACTGTTTTCGGCTGCAACTTTTTTAAATCCGTTGGTGGCACATTTTTCTTTCAGCACACGAAACACCTCAGCATATGTTTTTTGTTGCTTGTTTTTCAGCAAACAAAAGACAAGGGGATTGTATTGGCCATTGACATACGCATGTATAGTATAAAGTTGTAAAAAATGTTTTTCGCTATATTGGAAGGTCCCGTCTCCAAGAAGAATGTCCTGATGGTCGCACAAAAATTTCAAATTCTTATCCGAGGAAAAAATTATGATGTTATTCTCCTTGTCATTGTGGAGCAGGAAGTTTTCGTTCAAAATATTTTTTACTGGTTTCGCGTCCAAATAATCGTGCACATCACTGATAGATTTTGGTAAATTTGGCGTTTTGCTTGAATTCGCATAAGAAATGTTCTTGCTTATCCTTTGTACATATTTTTTTGTCAGTAACTGTACAGAATTTGCATCCAATTCTTGGTGAATTAATTTGGAAGGCCTATCGCAGAAATCGTCATCCACTTCTCGCTTGACACTATTACTTATTGTAATTCTGGTTAATGTTCTATCATTGTAAGGTTCATGTACATGATCTCCCATTATTTTTGAAAAAACTGGATCCGATGCACTTCCTATGGTCTACAAACGCGCGGCACAGTTGTTTTTTGTACATCGCCAAATCTGTTCTCCTTTCGATGTAAGTATCCGGTCTTCCTTGTATTTAAAATTCTTCAAAACTAGATGCACTTTTCCCTTCTCACTGTAAGTCACTTTTAACTCCATTTTTACTCACTTCTTAATCACTTGAAATTTCACTGTTGTTCACTCTTGGAGGTCTGAAAGTAAACTGAATAAAATTTTCAATATCTATTGCAAGTCTGAGCTTGTCGAGACTCTGGTGACAGAAATGAAATTTGACAATTTTATTACTTTATTCTTACTTTACTTCAATATTTAACTGGCGCGCCAGCTTGGCGCCGCCTGTCTACGCAAACATAATGGAAAAATCTCTACTTGCACTTTTGATGCTTAACACTTCAATCATTAGAATAAATCATAATGTCCGGATGTGTGTGTGTGTGTGTGGATGCATGGGTGTGTGTGTGCTTACGCGCGCGCGCGCGTGTGTGTGTATGTGTGTGTGTGTGTGTGTCACATTATTGTGTGAACACGATAACTTGAAAACGTTTGCAGATAAATTGATGAAATTCGGAGGGCTTATTTTCCCCACTAATATCTTGAAAAAACGAACCGATTGATTCACATTACTGATACATTTTATTCTTTCGATCATTAATTTTCAAATAGAATAATTATGACAATTTTGTAAAAAATCATAAAGCTGGGAATTGAGAATTAAAGTTTAATTTCTACTTAAATTTTTTTAATTGAGAATTAAAATTTAATTTCTACTTAACATTTTTTAAATTGAGAATTAAAATTTAATTTTTACTTATAATTTTTTTATTTGAGAATTAAAATATAATTTCTACCTACAATTTTTTTAATTGAAAATTTAAATTCAATTTCTAATTAAAATTTTTCTAATTGAAAATTAAAACGTAATTTCTAAATAAATTTTTAAAAATTGAGAATTAAAATTCAATTTCTAATTAAAAATTTTCTAATTGAAAATTAAAACTTTATTTCTAATTAAAATTTTTCTAATTGAGAATTACAATTTTTCTAATTGAGAATAAAAATTTAATTTCTGCTTAAAATTTTTTAAATTGAGAATGAAAATTTAATTTTCAATTGTAATTGTTCAAATTGACGATTAAAACTTAACTTAACTATTTCTAATTAAAATTTTTATCTAATCGTCTGTTGTCATATAATTAAATTATTAATTTATTTCTCATCAACTAAAATGTTGTATAGATATCAAGAAAAAGTTACATTTCGTTTGGAATAGAATAATTGCTTTCTCATACAAAAATGTATTTTCGAGCATTTGATATAATAGTGTTTATCATAATGTACAGAAGACTGAACGTCAAAGGTTCGATCCTTGTATATATGGCTGCTCGGGAGATCCGACCTCCTCCTTGCGCTCAATTCGTACCAAAAATAAAAGGGGCCCTGTAATGCAAGGATTAGATACTGACCGCTGCGCTCATTTCGGGTGCGCCCCTGGTGTCAGCCATCGGGACGACATCCGCAATTCGCCAAGCAATTTACAAAAGTTATTATACCTTTTGCATATCACTTTTTGTTACTGTTTCTAAATATTTTATTTCTACTCATTTTATCCATTTTACTCACTAGATTACAGATCCATTATTCCGCTGGTTTCTTGTGTACAGATCAAATGAATATAAGAGTTAAACGGAAAAAATTGTTCACTTATTTTTTCCAACAGGTTATGAGCCCAGTATCTAGTGTGTAAAACTAAAGTGTTATAAAGAACACTGAACAAAGTGAAAGAGAAACAGTGCATGGAACTAAAGTTTCATAAGGAACTGTAAGCTCGGAGAAAAAGTGTGTGGAACAAAGTGTCTTGTGAAAACATATAAAGTGTAAATCAAGGCTACAAAAATGGCTGATTTTATGCGCAAGGTAGTGAAAAAGTTAAACGGTGATATCTACTCAATATGGCTTCTGAAAATGGAATTATTGCTCATTAGGGAAGATTTGTCGGGTTGTCGGGTTGCTTATCGAGGGTAATCAGTTAGTACACATACAGGGCGCGGAAAGCGTGAAAATCGCCTGGGCGAAACTTAAAGAGCACCACCAAAAGGCATCGCTATCTAATGTAATACATTTGCATAAAAGAGTATTTAAGTTGCGTCTGCCTGAAGGTCGGGATATGGAGGAACACGTGTCGGAGTTGCTAACTCTCATCAAAAAGCTAACGGCATTAGGTGAAGTGCTGAAGGATGAATTAAAGGCATCGTTACTTCGCAGCAGCTTGCCGGACTCGTACAGTACACTGATAACCAGTTTAGAAAGTCGATGCGAAGATGATTGCACTCTGGACTTCGTCAAAGGTAGATTAATCGACGAATATAAGAGACGAAAAGAAAGTCAAGGTACAGAAAATTGCAGCGAAGCAGCGTTAAAGACACTCTACAAAAGGAATCGAAAAGGATATCAAGAAAGCATATTTAAGCGTGGAGTTAAAGCAGGATAGCAAGGATTTTTGGCTCGTCGATTCAGGGGCGACGAGCCACATGACCACTTCGACGGAAATTTTCTCCGAATTTGACCCAAGTGTTAAAGGCCATGTCCTATTAGCAGCGGAAAATATTTAAAATGAAGTGAAAGGCATTGGTTCGGGTGTCATAAAGTGTATTGTTGACGGCCAAACAAGAAAGATTCCGGTACAGAACGTGCTTTATGTGCCATCTCTATGCTCAAACCTTCTATCCGTAAAGAGGCTCACGAAAGATGGGTACAGTTTAAATTTCCAGGATGATAGTTGTAAAGTCATTAAGGGCGGGAAAGTGCAGGCTATTGCGCGTTTAGAATGGAACAGCCAGGGATTATACAAAATACAATCAGATGTCGACAGGGCCTGGACCGCAATAAACACTAAGGAGCACAGAGAGAATTGCCAGCATACCTGGAACATGCGTTTTGGACACCGAGATCCTCGTGCAATTAAGGACTTGGCAGAAAAAGAGCTGGCCATCGGAATCGACATCAAGGATTGCGGTATACGAGAGGTATGTGAGTGTTGCATGAAAGGGAAGATGCCAAGAAAACCTTTGCCGAAGGAGGCGCACAACAAGTCAAAAGGAACTCCTTATGAGTTAATGTACTTACAGAAACCAGACGTGAGAAATTTTCACATTTTCGGATGTGATGCGTATGTTCAGATTCCTAAGGAGCAACGTCCGAAGCTGGATGATAAAGCTGAGAAACTCACTTTCGTCGGCTGTTCAGAAGAGTATAAAGCTTTTCGACTGATAGATAGAAAGACGGATCGCGTAAAGAGTAGCCGAGATGTGATTTTTCTTGACAAGGAACGCGAAGAACAATCCTCAACTGATCAAGAAAATCATGAAATTATTCTCACACCGAATAAGACTGCAGAAGAAATTCAGGAGAGCGGCAGCGAAGAAGATCTATCCAATGCATCAAATGAGTCAATTCATGAGGACACAATTTCAAGCAACGAGAATTTACAGGATGAATCTCAACTTATGGAGCTAAGAAGATCCGAAAGGCACAAAAAAGGAGTGCCACCTGACAGGTACGTGGCAACTGCAAAGCTAGCATCAATAAAAGAGGATGGCCCCAGGAAAAGAAAGGAAGGACTGTTAGATCTCGAAAAGGAAGAGTGGATTAAGGCGATGGATGAAGAGATAAACTCTCTATTGACAAAAAACATGGGACATCGTGCCAGCACCAAATGAAAAAGATATTGTCACCTGCAAGTGGATCTTCAAAACGAAGCGAAACGAGCAAGGAGAATTCACCAGGTATAAAGCGAGACTTTTGGCTCGGGGATTCTCGCAGAAATATGGCACGAATTATGACGAGGTTTTCGCACTTGTCGTGAGGCAGACAACTTTCAAGGTACTCCCAGCCATCGCAGGTAAACAAAACCTAATTATTAAGCATTATGATGCAAAAACAGCTTTCCTCAATGGGAAGTTAGATCAAATAGTATTTATGACGCAACCAGAGGGATATGAAGCAGCAAAGAAAGAAGAGATGGTCTGTAAATTAAAAAAGGGTTTATATGGATTAAAAAACTAAACGATGTACTTGTAAATCTAAATTTTTTTTCAGAGCAGAGCAGATACTTGTTTGTATATAAAGGATTCAAAAGAAAATTTGATATATCTTATTGTTCACGTCCATGATTTTTTAATCGTTTCAAAAAGCATTGAAAAAATTAATGAAACAGCAGATTTTTTAAGAAAACTGTTTCATTTGGTGGATTTGGGTATGTTGCAACGGTATATTGGCATTGAAGTAAGAAAAAATGAATCAGGTTTCTATTGCATAAAACAGTCGCAATATATAGGAACTATCTTACATCGATTCGGACTGGAAGATGTAAAAAGTTCGAATCTACCTTTGGATCCAGGATACTTTAAAAACAGAGAGAATCAACCCCCGATGGAACATGGTGAAAAATATCAGCAGTTAATAGGAGCCTTATTGTATCTGGCCGTTAATACTAGACCTGATATTACTGACAGTGTTACAATATTGTGTCAACATAATAAACAGTCCACATCAGCCGACTGAACAGAGACAAAGCGAGTGCCCGCTACCTAAAGGGGACTAAGAACTACGAACTAATTGTTGGTCAACGGAAGGTGGAAGAAGGACTAATCGGCTACGCGGATGCATACTGGGCGGAGAACAGAGAATACAGAAGATAAAGAGCAGTTACGTATTCCGATATTTGAATGCTACAATCAGCCGGGGATGCCGCAAGCAGATATGTGTTGCGCTTTCATCAACGGAGGCAGAATATGTTGCATTAGCTGAAGCATGTCAAGAATGCATTTGAATACGTCGTCTATTAGAAGATTTTTCGCATGAAGAACAAAGCACCGCAGTTAGTTTTGAGGACAATCAAAGTTGCTTAAAACTAGTCAGCAATAAAAAGTTTAGTCACCGAACCAAACCTATCGACACGAAATTTCATTTCGTTAAGGAATTGAAGGAAAAAGGAACCGTGGATTTTAAATATTGCCCTACCAATCAGATGCTTTCCGACATGCTCACAAAGCCTCTGAACAAAATTAAATTAAAGTGCATTGCACAGGAATGTGGTTCATCAACACAATAAGGTGCATATTACCGTTGAGGGAGGGTGTTAAAGTTCATCGGTATTATACACCCATCCAGGAATAGACAAATACAGTCTCAGGAATGTAAGCTATGAGACACGTTTTTGACTGGACCTTTAGCTCTCGCCTAAAGGGAAGGACTCGTCAGCCGTCGGGACGACATCCGCAATTCGCGAAGCAATTTACAAAAGTTATTATACCTTTTGCAAATCACTTTTTGTTACTGTTTCCAAATATTCATTTCTACTCATTTTACCCATTTTACTCACTAGATTACAGATCCAGTATTCCGCTGTTTTCTTGTGTACAGATAAAATAAATATAAGAGTTAAACGGAAACAATTGTTTACTCATTTTTTCCAACATTCCAAAGATATGTTACTTGCCTCAATAAGTTGAAAACTATAATAAGTGTACTGTTAGAAATTTCTGTTTTAATTTTATGAGATGGTTTCGGAAGTTTTATGTTATATGCTTCGTAAAATGATGATAAATGTAGGAAAATTAGGATAAGCGCAGGGAAATTCAGTTACAAATTACCTCATTTTCAGTTTCTTTGTTTAAAACATTTGTTAATTCTAAAAAGGGCTGATTCAAATAATCGGTCCTTCTCAAGGCCTTCAAATATATTACATGAAGTCAAAATAGTAGCATCGCTAAAAAAAAGTATCAAATACAGTCAATAGTGGCGTGAGTCTGAGCCCTGTAAGATGCAATTTTCGGAATTTTCAAATACAATGTATTATAAGAAATTCCGTAATTGTAACTAAAAATGAAGTAATATTTAACTGAATTTTACTACATTTATGCTCATTTTCCCACATTTATAGTCATTTTACGAAACTTATAATAACATAAAACTTCTGAACATGTTTCATAAATTTAAGACAGAAATTTCTAACTGTGCACTTATTCTAATTTTTAACTTACTTTATAATTGCAAAATTAAAAAATGTTATGTTTCGTATTTTATTCCTTAATAAGTTCAAACGACCCCCACTGGCAAGTGTCGGCGACAGCAGTCTGGATGTCCCTCAGCCGCGTGAGGGGAAGTTAAGTAGTGGGGGTAGAGCAAGCAGGTAGACGGCGATCAAATGGGCATCGCCTTATTTGAGGTACAATTTTCCTATTTGTTCGAATTGACACTCTTGTGAAAATTTGCTCAGTTGGAACGTCGACATGGTCGACAAAACTATTAAAACTAAAAGGTATTCCGATTTTCAATAGAAAATATTGGATAAGCGTGGTTTCGCACTAAAACGGAGTGCCTAATTTGATAATAATTTGTGTATCGTGTGTCAGACTCGGAAAGGAAACTGCTGCACTGCTTCAATAGAACATGGAAGAGTAAAATTGCAATACGCCGCGAATCAAAGAAAAGATTGTGTTTTTCAGTCTTCCAACGCTAGAAAATGAAAGTGCAGTTTTTCAGTATCGCGTCAACTCGTGATATAAAGGTTAGACAGATCAACAGACTGTCTTAGAGAAGCAGCAAAACGAATGTGAACAGAAAACGATGAAACAGGGTCCGAACGAGAAGGTGATAAATCGAATGATTTTTTCGATGAAGGTTATCATGAAACTACTGTAGAATCAGAGATTAGTCATACAGATTTTTTTTTAGAAATACGTAACTTGAATGCTACACAATGCATTATTTGCAGAGGCGCAAGAATGGATAGTGTCTCTGATAAGAGTGTGTTGTCTGATAGTAGAATAGCTCAATACATTCTTCAAGTCGTTTCCTAAAATAAAGACACAATTTTTATCAAATTGGTCATTTGGAAAGTTTTGAGCTAGACAAAAATAACACTATGTATCGTAAAAAATGCTTACGTCATCACGAGCGTATTTACGAACAAAATTTTGAAAACATTTATTCAAGCACCATACGAGATGAAAACGAAAATTATGAAAACATTACATCTCAGAAGGCAATGTTGGATCTGATTCAAAAGTTGAGAGTAAAGATTGAAGCAGGAGAAACTTTCCCGATGTTATAAATTACGAAAGAAGCTAATACATGCTTCCGTGACTGATGTTTCCACAAATAATAAGATAAATCTTGTGACGCATTGGATTTACAAACTGCAATAATCGGAAAGTTAAAAATATTATCCCTTTTTCAAACTTTGTTATAAAACTTCATGATGGGGAACAAATCTTATACACGTAATTAATGGTATGTCGACATATGGAAGTTGCAAAAATAAAGCCCTGATTAACAGTTTAAATCTTTAGGCATGGGCATTAGTTATACTGAAGTTACGAGATTCCGAACGAATTCAGGAATGTATGCTTGCGAAAGAAGTGAGAGTTCTGGTGATACCCAACCAGCGTTGGTAAACCAGCCTGACCTTGAAGATTTGTCTTGCAAAACCAATAACGATCCATAATTAGAGAATTCCATCGATTTTCGAGACGAACATTTCGAAACTGAACCAGAAGTAAACCCATGCGTACATAGTTTGCAACAAGGTCTCTAAAATTAAATCCAGCTAAAAAACTCCATCTTGGGCTGCTTTCAATTTTTTGCTGTGTAATAACAAGCGACCAGTGCACAGAATCGAATTTCTGTTAATATCGCCGTGTCCCGTTACATAGCACGATATACAGTACCTACATTTCAGAACAGCATTTTAGCCATGGGGGGATTTCACATGACCAGAATTTCTTTCGCGTTCTTCGGACAATATTTAAGAGGCAGTGATGCAGATAGTCGCTTTGTTGAAACGGTTACATTTGGACAGGGCCAGCGCGAATTTTTTGGAGTACTCCAAACCTGTGGCTAGACCAGGTGTTAAATTCTACACTTCGGATATGGGAATTCTACTTAGGTACACCTCTCCCCACCACCCTTTAGCCCACACATCTTTGTAATCATTACGAAACTCAACACAAGGGAAAATTTTGGTTCGCCAGCTTTGCGTTTGGAACTTGTACAGTTGAGCAAGTTTTTAAGGGGAGCCATTACGCTCGTTCCATGAGTAGTTTTTTATGCTGTGAGAAGTCTTATTTCAACTGAAAGTAGAAGATTTTTTTTCTCCTGATACAATTCTGAAATACAAGGACCAGCTTATTTCGTTGCAGATGCTACAATACAGGGTGTCCCAGACTTAAAGGGGGAGTCTGGTCCAGCCGAGGTTTTTTTTCAATATATTTTTTTTTTGCAAAGATAAAATTTATTTTCGTTCACGGAATTTTTGTTACATATAAAGCTACATTTAACCAAGAAAAAACGCTATTGAAAATTTGATTTGAATATATATATATATATATGT
>CAKNXH010060872.1:92251-155264 GCA_932178445.1 Andricus quercusramuli
ATTTTACAGGTATATATGGTAACTTTCCATAAATAACCGCCAAATTCTATCAACTGCAACCAAAATTTCCTCTCAGTTTTTACTGTGAGTGGGCTGATAATCATAAAATGCAAGCTCATAGATGCATAATCTTCATTATTCGTCTCTGACGTCACTTTTCAGTCCCTAGGGAGTAAAAAGTACTTTTTACTCCCTAGGGAGTAAAAAGTGGAGCTTTAGCCCCGCTTCATAGGCGTCGAAGAGGGCTGAAATCATGCATGTGTCTTAAAAAGTATTATAATTTGTGAACAATTTTTTTTCAAAGTGACCTTAAAAAAAGACGGCACTATCTGCGATTTCCTTCATTGCGTGTTTGAACGTAAAAAATGATCTAGAATCTAGATCTGCAATGATTTTCGAAGTGACAAGACTTTCGAAAAAAATTAACCTCAGGGCACCCGTGATGGAGCGCGCCAGATACGTAGTTTCTATCCGTCGCTGGGAGTTGCGTAGTTTCTCTTAGGACCCATCGATATACCGACCTACTCTATACCCATATACGTATTCACTATTTTCCAACCGAGCAAGTCCGAAAGGGAAATGGCTTAATGGTATAATAATATTATTTTGAATTTTTTTTTACAGAGATCTGATTTTTGGTACAATTTCCCTAAGCTGCATCACTCGCTAAAAATATTTGAATTTTTAATGGTTGAAAACGGCTCTGTTCCACACCACCATGGAGGTCGAGACTGAGGCCCGTTTTTTTACGTGGTAATCCCCAGTAGGCCTAGTCCACTTGTCAATGAAGCATTCGTTGGTTTTTTTTATTTTTATTATTTTTTTTCAGTTTTTTATTTATTTTTTTACTAATTAATTAAGTCATTCATCATGGAAAATTCACCTCACATGCATTTAATGTGGGTAAAAATTGAAAAGTGCTTTAATAGTATCTATAAAAAGTTCTTCAACTGAACCATGCATGCTCCTTCAAATATACTCTACTAAAATGTATATAAAATCTATTTAATTTATTCAATTATTCAATCATTTAATTATTCATTTATTTATTCAATTATTCAATCATTGAATTATTCATTAAATTATTCAATCCTTTAATTATTCATTTATTCATTCATTTATATAATTATTCAATTATTCATTTAATTATTTATTTAATTATTCATGTATTTATTTAATAATTCAATCATTTAATTATTCATTTATTGATGTAATTATTCAATCATTCAATCATTCAATTATTCATTTATTTATTTAATTATTCAATAATTCAATCATTTAATTATTCATTTATTTATTTAATTTTTCAATTATTAAATCATTTAATAATTCATTTATTTATTTAATTATTCAATTATGTATTAAATTATGTATTTAACCATTTATTACCTGCTTAACGTACGTTACTTTGCAATTAAAGTTAGCCAACAATTGTAAACGTTAACGTTAACGTTACGTACGTTGCATTAACACCGCAACGTACACAGTAGGGTGGGCCGAATTACACATAAGTTACCGAATCGAATCGTAATAGAACAGAAAAGTTACTACTCGTCGCCCTGATCACAATCATTTTTTTTTTCTTAAATCGGCCCATATCTTCCAGTCACACATCGCGTTCGCAGTTTCGAAAAATCGTCAAAAATTGAACACGTTTTGGGATTTTTTCTTACTAAGTTATAGTAATCGAATTTCGTTCAAAATCGGTATGTGACCTCTCCTAAATATCCTTTGACTAAAAAAAAACTTCCCCTTCTCATCCCCCTCTCCTGTAAGGGTGGGGGAGGGGCAAATATCGTAAAAAGGAGCCATTTTAAGGTCGTTATTTTCCTCGTGTGAAGTGTGCTGGTACGATCGGCTAAGGCGTTAAAAGCGTTAAAATATATCATATTTAGAACAGTATTACGTAAATATACATCAGTCACAATATGATGGGAGGTGAGCCTCAGCGAAGGTTGACTAATGGCCAAGCTGGGTGGGCGGCAGTCGGTTCTAGGAATTTGCGCGCGCAACGTGCCGACCAGACAAGTCGAGACGTGTCGAATTTTAGTGTTTACTGTGCATTTTAGTGTTGATTAGAGAAAGAGTTTGATTGACAATGACGCCGAGGACGCTCGGTCAAAAATTTAATTATCCTTTATTTGGACCGCCTAAAAGTCTGAACAAACAGATTCTTCCTTCACATGCTGATGTTTTGCTACACTGCCAGCATGTTAGACATTATTTAGCCCTGGCTTCGGCCAGTCCAAAACAGGATGTCAGCTTCTCTGCAGTAGCTAATGTCGTTCCTGATGATATAGAGTCCATTTACGCTAAGGCATCTTTGCCAAAGGTCTCTCTAACGAGAATTATACAACTTATCAAAACTCATTACGATAAGTGTTACTACATCCTTAACAAGTTAAACAGGGACAAAAAATACCTGGAAACAAAAAAAAAGTACACACAATACATTTTACTACAAAAATAATATAATATATACAAAAAAATTGAAATGGTTTAAGGATCTATCAACATCACTACAGGTAAATAAACAAATAGTGTTTTCAAACTAACTTTTTAACTTTTTAACAAAAAAATTTATATTAGAATAGAATTGACAATTATATTAATTTTTGACTTAGGTGATAATTACCTTTGAAGAAGACCTGCAATTAGGTCAAAACGTACGTCGGTTATGACAAATAAAGTATGATTCTCTAACATCTGAATCCATTGCATTTTATATGACCGTATGACCAAATTACTTTATTCATGAAGAATAACTATGTTATTTAAAATATTCTTTGAAACTCGTCACTTATCGATTAAAAATAATTCATGTTGAAATTTTTTTTTAAAATACCGTCTTTAGCATGAATTGGATAGAAAACTGCTATTTTGCATTTCTTGGGGCATTTTCCGGGCATAATTAAAGGGGTTCAGGTGTGTCAAAATTAAAAGCTGTAGGGTGGAAATTATTCCTTAATTACTCCTCAAGTGGTGACAATACTTTAATTGACAAAAAATGTATAACAAGTACTTCTTTTTTCCATTTTTTTGAAAATCAAGCTTTTCCCATTTAAAACCCCATGTTAATTTCAAAAGCCCGGGGTCACGGGTTAACGTTGAATAAAAAAAATTAAAAAAATTACTGAATTTCTTTTTCCGGAAAACGAACAAAATGGGGGGGTTTTATCACAAAAAATCGAAAGTCGAAATTTTACAGGTATAAATTTGGACCACCCTAACCTCCCACTTACCTCAAGATTTGAAAATGTTGAAATATTTGCAATGTGTATAATAAATTGAATTTTTTAAACTGTCAATCTATCTTCGTATTTATTTTTCAACCATTTTCTTTCTCTAAACAATTATTTCGTTGAAATTTTGTAATTTTTAAAACAATTGATTTTTCCAATTTCATTTATTAAACAATTCTTGCTTTTAAACAGTTTACTTTTTTTAAGTCTTTTTAACTATTTTATTTTTTTCAATTTTATTTCAACAATTTTTTTTAATCAATTAATTTTTTTTAGCAATTTTATCATTTTAAAAAATATTATTTGTTTAAAATTTATTTTTTAATCTTTCATTTCCTCTGCAATTTACTTTCTTAAACAATTTTCTTTTTTCAACCAATTTTATTTTTTAAACAATTTTTTAAAACAGTTTTATTTGGTAAACAATTGTTTTAATTTGTCAGATATTTTTATTTTTTATTTATTTTTTTTAAATTTAATTAATAATAATTTTATTTTATTTTATTATTAAATTTAATTAATAATTTATTCAATTATTTTCAATGATTTTTTTTAAACAATTCAATTTTTGTAACAATTTCTTCTTTTTCTAATATTTCATTTTTTCAATATTTGATGGATTACTATTCACTTAATTTAATAATAAATTAAGAAAATCTTATTACTGTATGATAAAAGTATTTTAATTAAAAATCACATAAATATATATTAAAAATTCAATTTTTAATTTTAGGGCCAAAACATCTATTTCTTTTATTTTCCTCTAGGACATAATGAGATACTCGTACAACGTTGAGTATCAAAGTTTCATTGTATAGTTTAAAGTGGTTAAACGGATTAGGAAAGGATCCCCGCCCATCATCGTGTAGCTATTTATGGACTCTCTCCGCCTTTTAGGGACGAATCTCTTCTAGTTTTTGCTAATTATCTTATTGATATTGAACTTAAAAATGATCCATTTTTGAATGATCAATTCTTGTCTTCATCAAAAATAACTGTTGTAATTCTTAATTAGAAGAACCAATATTAATGGCCCAAAACGAGCTCCTGAAAATCATCATTTTCGACCTTTTTAGTCAAAACCCATCATTCTTGTAGATCAAAAAATAACACTTATAATTAGTTTTTTAATAAACACCTTTTTTGAGGTCTATTCTTATAGCATGAATATTGAATGTCAAAAATTTCATTATTTTGTGACAAAAATTTATATGTTGAATTGAAACACGAAGAAAAAAATAGAGGTTTTTCTGTGTTAATGTCCATAGAAAATTGATTAACGATTCGCTCGCTCAATTATTTTGTTTTAAATCTGAAAAAAATACACAAGAGTTTTTCCTCTATGTAGATTCAGTTTGTAGTATTCGATGGTCAAAATTAGAAAATACGTTATTTTGGACCACCATAATGGACGGTTTATTTGCTCATAATTGTTTATACGTTGGACCAGATAAGATTATTGAGTACCTTCTATTTCCTCTAAAAAACTTGATACTCGATATCTCATTATATGTAGACAATAGTTTGTAAAAAGTAAGTGCCGGTAATGCAGATATTTCCTTATTTGTTGCAAATTTTTCCTGAAAAAAATTGTTCCTAAATTCGAAGTCTGCTGTATCGAATAATTTCTATTCTAATTAATATGTACATTGAATCTCCGAGTGCACTATCTCGATATCTAAGAATAAGGAATCTTTGCGAATAAGGTTGATGATTTTTAAATGTCTGCGAAGGTATGCAGATTTTGATATTTTCAAAGAGAAATTTACATTTCTCCTGCAAGATATTCAAATAATAATTTTCTCCCTGGTAATAGCAAATTTCTGTGAGGTTTCTGAGTGTGCCTTTCTGCGGGCGCTTTAGCTTCTGGGAATGCAAGTAATATTAGAGTTCTATAAAAGCGAGAATAGGGTGTACAATAATTACCTTATTCACACGATTCTACGTAATACACCATCTCCATATGTTTTTTGCACGTTACAACACAACAAGATATGTGACCGTCCACGAAGAAAGGGACTTTTTCATTTCCAATTATCATACATTTTTTAAGCTAATTACTTTTCTTGTTATTAAGCTACAAACATAGGCATGATGAGCGTGCGCGGAGACCGAACGAGAGGCCTACGAATGCCAGCCCCGCCACTTACCACTGCAGCTGTACGCGACTTGTCCGTGAGCTCCACTGGCTTGTGCCTAAAAGTGTAGTCGTAAGTGGAGGGGGTGCTTTTCATAGACACATCCTCACTTCTAAAATGCTGGCTTGCGGACTCTGCTACGACCACCCGTCCTGTAAAATTCAGCTTTGACGCATTAGGTCCTTTTCTTCACGGACGGTCACATATGTTAATAATTCAATAAATCATTATTTTTTTTAATTGCAAAATTATTATCGATTATTATCAGCGAGTTCATAGCGGCATCCTTTCATAACTTGCCACACTTGTCCTATTCCCAGACCAAGTTTATTATTCTACACAGTGGTCGGGAAGCAAAAAAACGTCTGCTTGAAACACCTCAGAAAAGTGAATGTGGCATGCTCTTTTTGGTATCTAGGAGTGCTCAAAAATCGTTGAGGCAAAATCTGAAAAAATTCTGTTCGTGAGAAAATCACTTTTTTGCCCAGTGAAAAGTACCAATAATCGGTTTTTTGAGAATATGTATATCTTATGTATATCTTATCACTAAAGTACTACGCATATGATTCGTATAAAATTTGGTTACCTTCAAAATGAGCACTATAAACCAAAAAAATATTCATTGGTTACCGAGATCGAGTGCATATTAGTGAAGTCAATCAATGAAAAAAATCGGTTGTTCCGAGATACCTTCTCATGAATGTATTTTATTCATAATATGGTTATCGGCGTTAGTAGAGGACTTAATTACCTTTAAAATGAGCCCTTGGACTTTCGAAAGTGTTCAATAGCCACCGAGATGGAGCGTCTCAACGTGCACCTTTTTGATCATTTTTCACGGAAGTCGTTGAAAATTAGTTTTTCAACCATTTCTCATGTCCTAAGGTGCTAAAAAAAAGTCGAATCAAGATCTGAAAAATTCTATTCGCTTGTAAATCATAGACTCAGTTAAGTGAATTTTTTCTATTCAAGGTATACAGAATGACAATATTCTCTACCTCGTGTTAATATTTCTTGTATTGTGTGCGTTCACAGAAAAAAGCTAAGCTTATTTTGAGTCCAGAAATAACGTCTGCTTGAGACCCAAGATGTTTAAGCCAAAAAGGTCCTAATTTGAGTCTGAGAACAATAGAAAACTACATGGAGTTACCTAGGCAACGCTTGTTTTGAGACCAGAAAAAAATAAGACGCAAAGATTTTTTAGTCAAGCTTTTTTCTGTGTTTCAAGAATCAAATTCATATAAAAGCCAGGAATAAATTCCAAGAACTACAAATACAGAAAATTTGTTTACTTTCTGTAAGGTATTTCAATCCATTCGGTGGCTATCGAGTGTTGTTCTGGTTGATTCGTAATTCAGGTGTCGTCGCGCGAAGATGTGGAACCAAGTTATTTATATTTTGTATGTGGTCCTTGTGGAAGAAAAATTGTAATTGACAATCAAGGATTAAAAGCGAGCCCTGAGATTTAACCCAGACGATTCAATCGAGAGGCAAGGGAACTTACTCAGATCAAGCACCCCAAATAGTGAGAGGCAAGGGGACTCACTCAAATCAAGCACCCCAAACAATGAGAGGCAAAGGGACTCACTCAAATCAAGCACACTAAACATCGAGAGGCAAGGAAACTTACTCAAATCAAGCCCTACAAACAGTGACAGGCATGGGAACTCACTCAAATCAAGCACCCTAAATAGTGAGAGGCAAGGGGACTCACTCAAATCAAGCACCCCAAATAGTGAGAGGCAAGAGGACTCACTCAAATCAAGCACCCCAAACAATGAGAGGCAAGGGGACTCACTCAAACCAAGCACCCCAAACAGTGAGAGGCAAGAGGACTCACTCGAATCAAGCACCCCAAACAGTGAGAGGAAAGGGGACTCACTCCAAACAAGCACCCTCATCATCGAGAGGCAAGGGAACTCACTCAGATCAAGCATCCCAAATAGTGAAAGGCAAGGGGACTCTCTCAGATCAAGCACCCCAAATAGTGAGAGGCAAGGGGACTCACTCAAATCAAGCAACCTAAACATCGAGAGGCGAGGGAACTCAATCAAATCAAGCACCGTAAACAGTGAGAGGCAAGGGGACTCATTCAAATAAAGCACTCTAAATAGTGAGAGGCAAGGAAACTCACTCATATCAAGCACCCCAAACAATGAGAGGCAAAGGGACCCACTCAAATCAAGTACACTAAACATCGAGAGGCAAGGAAACTTACTCAAATCAAGCCCTCCAAAAAGTGAGAGGCAAGAGGACTCACTCAAATCAAGCACCCCAAACAATGAGAGGCAAGGGGACTCACTCAAACCAAGCGCCCCGAACAGTGAGAGACAAGGAAACTCACTCAAATCAAGCACCAAAAATAGTGAGAGGCAAGGAAACTCACTCAAATCAAGCCCCCAAACAGTGACAGGCAAGGGGACTCACTCAAATCAAGCACCCCAAACAGTGAGAGGCAAGGGGACTCACTTAAATCTACACCCCAAACAGTGAGAGGCAAGGGGACTTACTCAAAAAAAACACTCTAAACATTGAGAGGCAAGGGAACTCACTCAAATCAAGCACCCCAAACAGTGAGAGGGAAGAGGACTAACTCAAAACAAGCACCCTAAACATCGAGAGGCAAGGGAAATTTGCGTTTACTTTTTCATGTCCAGTAAATTACAACCAACGATATAAGTTTATTCCAATACTGATAGGTCGTTAAAACTAGCCCTAAACATTTTTTAACTAAATTTGAAAGTAAAACAAACTGCAATTGAGTAAGATTAATTCTCACAATAAAAATTTTTCACTGAGTTTTAAATCATTATTTTAAAACAAAAAAGACAGATTGTGAATTCACTCAAGGGAGAGATGATTGCGTATTTTAAAATTATTTAAATTAATTTGGAAAATCGCTCTTATATAAAAACAAGCAAGTAGGATTCTATGTCTATGTCGCTACGAATTCTTTTCTGGTTCCATTATTTTTAAAAAATGAAAGTAATATTTCCCATTAGAATTTGAATAGTTAGTGCAACCATGCACAATAAGGTCTTTATCGTGAGATACATTTCAAAGTCGTTACGCTGAAAATTGCACACACTAAATTATCATTCTTTTAATTCCCCACACTAAAATGCAAACATGCCCAACGAGTTCTCCAAAGATATATGGATTTCAAAGTCGTTAACAATTTTTGCATCACTGTAATAAAATAATGAAAAAAAAATTAAACCCAAAAGCTTACCATTGACTTATACCATTTAAATTTTTGTCTTCAATGACAGGTAGATCAATAAGAGTTCAAGAGAGGCTCCTTCCTCCCAGAGGGTCGAGTAGGAAGTTATCGGTACCGATACCGGGATTGTTATATAAAGAGCATTGGTTTCACGCCATCCCTACTTATTAGCCGATAGCGCGCGAAATCGATTGTATGATCGAATGATTTCGTGAATCCTCCCTTCGTTTCACCTGCTTATCCACTTATGAGTCAGAGGCGTATAAATATAAATATTCACCTGTAGATTTATGATTTTATTGTAATTATGAAAATAGAACGGACCGTCTTCATCTGATTTGAAAGTTCTACTCATGATTAATGGGCATCAAACAGCAACATCCTCGTTTCCATGTCCTTATTGTTTCTTCAGCTTACAATATTTTAAGACAAAAAACGAGGAATTTCGGCCAGAAGTTGAAGAAGTTTTCGAATTGAAAAGTTATGGAAATTTGAAGAGCGATTATGAGAAATTTGTTTCTTCTGGTGGTAATCCACGGTTTTCTAAGCAGTGTCACAGCGTAATAAATTAACCTCTTTTCAAGGAAGATGACTGTGTGCTGGTTCTCGATAAATTTGTTATCTCGGTATCGCATATAATGCAAGGATTCGTCAATTATATTTTCTGGAACGGTTTGGCACCTATTTTGGGTCGAAAAGCAGCATTCAGATGGCCTAAGAAGTTGAAAATAATTTCCAAAAACAATCAGGGTGAGATCTTTGAAGAAAATGCGTGTAGAAAATTATTGAAAAATGCAAATACCCTTAATGATGAAAGAATATATGGTGATCTTGGTCCACTCGCTGTTGTACCTTATATATCCGCGTTCAGAACGATGGATAAAATTGTTCATGCTTGCTTCCTTTTGGTTTGCTCAGGAGTGAAGGGCAAATAATGATAGTGTATGCAATTGTAGAAGCCAGATTTTTTTTTCTTTAATTTTAAACAATATTTAGAGGTGGCCCATCGTCTTTGAAAGTTGTCATTGCAAAAGCTGACAATTCCGGTAAGTGAAGAGTTGTTCGTAAAAGTGCAACCCCAGCTCTTTTCATGGATGTGACTTTATAACAGAATTAGTTAGAGTCCTCTGAATTATTATTATCCACTTTTCTGAAAAAGGGAAATATGACAAAAAAACTTGCTGAGAATGGGTCTGCTTTATGAGTTTATGGTGTCAAGACCCACTGTGATCGACCTTTATGGATGAGCTGATGAGCGCTCCGCCCCGAAAATTGAACAGCTTAAGTCGTAGACCTGTCAAATTTCAAAAATTTACTCAGATTTGTTTTCATTATTGCATGCTTATTTATACTTTTCTTAATCTGCTTTTTTAGAAAATGTGATCTTCAACCTTCCAGGAAAATATTCTTAAAATTTCAATATAAGGTATCTATTATAAGAGCCGTTATTAGTCTTTGAAAACATTAGAAAACAATGAAAATGGCACTTTTCAAGCAACCGTAATTGATGCTTTTTATGATTTTTTAATTAAAAGAATGTTTTTATGTGGATTCTGGGAACCTCAAGAACAACATAATTGAAAGCTCAAATTAAAAAGTGGATAACTTCGTGGTTAAAATTTTGAATGAAAAAAAAGTCGAGTTTACCCATGTTAATTGCATAAGAACTTAAAAGACGATGGGCCACTTCTAAATATTGTTTATTATGAGAAGTTGTAGGCTCCGGAAGCTTCGATCATGATTCCTTAAAGAAACCAATCCCAAAGCTACTGGAACGTGTACGTCATCCGCTTCTGCTCCTTCTGTCCTAGAAGGTAAGCAAGAGCGGGAAATTTACGCGTGATAACATCGGGCAACACTGTTCCCTGGAGTCAGGTCTCTAGCCGCGGATGACCTTACGCGGCAGACAAGACAGTTGGAGATGAAGGTTTCACCTCTGGATACTTTTTTAGAGCTACCAATCTTTGTAGAATTTAAGAGGAACAGTGTTGACGGACCAGATGGAGTGATCCCAGGAGAACAGCCTTTTGCATCCGGTTCGCGATGAAATGAGCGTGACGCTGGCAAGCCGGAATCTTGTTGAGTTGGCTAATAAATGAAGCTTTCATACCTCCAAGGCAGCCGATTATGAGAATTATAAGATGGACTTTGTAGCCTTGGTACAGCTTACTCAGCTCGAAAAGAAGTGCTTGATATTTCGCCTGTTGTTCTCCCTCCTTTGCCGTGATATTACCATCGACTGGTGCCGAGAATTCAATCACGTAAATGATCTTGTTCTTCAGATCTTGGAGGACAATGTCAGGCTTCGTAGCACTGATACGTTGAGTGGTGGAGAATGAGAAATTCCAGTAGATCTTACACTGATCATTCTCCACGACTGACTCGAGTTCCCCCTGGGCGTATGGCAAGACGGGCAATAGATCAACATCATAGAAATGCCTAAGATGGTAATATATCACTTTTAGATCTGCATTGTGTCTCTCTATGTACGCGCTGCGTGCATATTTAGAGCATCCACTGAGAACATGTCCAAGTGTTTCGGGCTCTAGCTTGCACGCTCGGCAGTTGGTATCGCGTACAGGTATATTCATTATGCGCTCGCGGTAAACTAAGGTGTCTATAACGCCGTCTCGACAGGGAAAAAGAAATCCCTCGGTCTCCGATCTCAATCCAGCAGACTTGAGAAACATGTTGGTCAGACCCATCGAGAGCTCTTCTCTACGTAGGATGCCGTAGAACTTACCATGGAGGGGTTTCTCAGCATGTTCTCTTAGTAGAAGCGTATGTTCTGCTTCCTGTATACGACTTTTGAGCACCAGAGGTGTTAGTGATGCTAGGCCATGTGTAATGTCGCTGGAATCAAATGGGAGGTCAAGTTCCTCTGCGGCCCTATTTGTTGCATGGTATAGAAACACCGCAGCATTGGCGACTTCATGTTGATGTACGAGTCGCATAAGGGAATCCGTGCTTCTTAGAACTGAACAGGCTGTAGCCAGAACCGTTCTTCGATGAAGACACTCTAAGCTTAGCAATCCTCTACCTCCTTTATCGCGAGGGAGATATATTCGAGGTACGGAAGATCTAGGATGAAGACTTCGTTGAATTGTCATCATCTTGCGTGTGCTTCGATCAAGTTGTTTTAACTCATCGACGTTCCATTTTACTGCACCAAACGTGTAGAGCAGTATAGGAGCGGCCAGCATATTGGTCGCCTGGATCTTATTCTTTCCAGATAATTCGGAAGCCCAAATTTTTCTGAGAATTTGGCGATACCTTTTTCCAATGGCCGTTTTCAAGTTATGCACATTTTGGGTTTCCGCTTGCGGTATTCCAAGATATGTATATGTTTCTCCAATACCAAGATGTCGAATGGTATTTCCGCCTATGAGTTGAACATCCTGATCGTCACTGGATGATGTAGTTTCTAGTCTTCCTTGGTGTAGGTGGACGCAGGCACACTTGTTCAGTCCGAAGCTCATGCCAATCGCTTTAGAATACCTATTTACCGCATCTACAAGGATGTTAAGGTCCTTTTTTGAGGAAGCAAAGAGTTTAAGGTCGTCCATGTATAAAAGGTGGTTGACCTTATATTCTCTTCTGCTCGGCGGGCCACATAGGTATCCAGAGCTTTTGCCTCGGAGCACAATAGATAGAGGCAAGAGGGAAATGCAGAAAAGTATCGGACTTAGAGAGTCTCCTTGAAAGACCCCCCTCTTATATGTGACAAAGCTTGTAGTCACTTGTCTTTTGTCAGATGTTATGACAAATCTTGTCCGCCACAAGAGCATAAGCTCTTCTATGCATCTCACTATTTTTCGATGCACCTCCATGCACTCAAGGAGCTTGATAAGAAGCTCATGGTTCGTGTTATCGAATGCCTTACGGTAATCAATCCAAGCCATGGACAGATTGCGTCGATACCTGATCGAGTCCTGGGTAATACACCTGTCTATTAACAGGTTCTCCCTGCAACCTGCCAGCCCTCTCTTGCATCCACGTTGTTCGACTATTGCACTCCATACCGGCTCGATAGATGTCAATATCCTCTCTTTGAGGATGCCAGTGAATAGCTTGTAGCTGGTGTTTAAACAAGCTATGGGCCTGTAGTTCTTTGGACATGACAAATCTCCGGCCTTAGGGGTCAATACCGTGCGTCCTTCCACTAGCCACTGCGGGACGGGTTGTTCTCCGTTTAAGAAAGTAGTAAATATACGAGCTAGATGTTGGTGCGTAGAAGTAAACTTCTTCCACCAAAAGTTGTTGATTTTATCTGGCCCGGGCGCCGAAAAGTTCTTAGTTCTAGCGATAACTTTCTTCACTTCTTCAGCAGTAATTAGTGGACACTCTTCCTCTGGATCTTGTAACCTTTGCCTTTGGCAAAAGTTACGAAAGAGTGATATATCGGAAGCGTCTTCATTTAGCTGATAAGTATCTCCATATACTTGCTCCCAGAAGATTTGAATCTCTTCTCGACTAGGCGGATTTTTAACTACACATGACGCTTTATTGAACAGACGGGAAGGATTAGTAGAAAAGGTGGAATTTTCCTGAATCCACTTAACTCGCCGTTCAAGGCGCTGTTTCGCTGTTGAAAGAGATCTTACTTTTTGCGTCCAGTGCTGCTTGATGGTCGACAGTTTACACTTGTTCAGCGTGTGATTTGCTTTCCTCAAGTTTCGAGCAAGTGCCCTAACTTTTGGAGTGAACTTTTTATTTGCTGTTATGTAGCTAATCACGCACTGAACATTTGATGCATGCCGTCTCGCCGTTTCAATTTTGAACTGAAGCTGTGCAATACGCTCGCGTGTCTTACTCAGACGTACCGAAGTTTCGTTACTTCTATCGTCGCTAAGCAGGGAGACCGCCTTCTCGTAAACTACATAGTTCAGATTCCAGAGATTAACATCTTCGGGGAGCAAATCGCGGAGAGCAGTATTAGCTTCAGCTAATTTGTCCATCCTGAGGAAGACTTTTTGGTGGATAGATCTCCTACTTCTCATGTTGACATTATCGGCTATCTGCAATGGTGGTCTTGCTGGAACGGGTGGAATGTTCGCTGGAGGATGTTGCTCCTCTTCCTGTTGATAAACAGCTTCATATCCGTTTTTTCGCAAGAAGGATACCTGATCTCTCAAATACTGAGGCGTTTTATGAGCATATTCCGGGTGCATATTGCCCCAACGGTCATGCAACCTCTTCATGAATCCTCTCCGCGCGGGTGAGCTTCTTTGCCAACAGGTAAGAAGGTCCCTCCTGAGTTGGTCCGACCATTTAAATCGATGTTCTCGCGTTTGTCCGGGGTCATTGCCTGGTCGTCGCCTCGGTTCGTTCCTATTACCACTCCCAACTGAACCATGGCCTCCATCCGAGAGAGGCCTATTGTGGGTGGCACTGCGCGATACTTGTGTCGTAACCGCATAATTCGTTGCATTGGGGAGTTAGCCCAAAGCAACGCGGCTGACTGCAAGAGCAGGAGCTCTCGGGCGATGGGGTCGCCACATCCCTACGCCTTTTATTATTTATTATTATTATTATTATTATTATTATTATTAGTTCTGGGTTGAGACCTTAGCAGCCCCTGACGCTTGGGTAATCCCGTTGCGTCCCCTTGAGAGCCTAAGCATGAACCCATAGCCCTTTCCCTAGGGAGAGGACCGCAGCCACGCTATTGGCTGATATCTGCAACTCACTGATAAAATAATTACCTGTGAGTGTTAGACGTTTCCCCGCAACCGCAGGGCAGTAGGAAAGGATGTAGTGGATGTCTCACTATCCTTTCCGCATAGACGACAGAGGGGACTTTTTGCAAGCCCTATCTTATGTCTGTGATATCCTAACTTCCCATGTCCTATGAATAGTTCTGTTAGACTTTGATTTCATTCCTCCCGAGCTTGAGTATTTCCCCAGCTCGGTTGGAGTTAAGCTTCAAGCCCAAGAGTGTTTTGGCCTGTCAGCCAACTGTTAATTACTTCAATGACTAACCTGCTGGAAATACCTACCACTGGCTCGGGTCCAGTAAAATTTCTTCCTGCTGCTAGCTTGGCTAGTCTATCTGATATCTCATTGCCCTTGATACCACTGTGTCCAGGGATCCAAAGCAGAGTGACTCGGTTTTCGGTCGCTAACGTATTTAGTGCTTCAAAGCATTCCCATACTATTAGCGACGTAGTCGTTGTTCTATTCAAGGCCAATATAGCAGCCCTGCTGTCTAAGCAGATACGGATGTTCGTTTTATCGTCGTACTCCCTTGCCTTGTAGGCACACTGGAGTATGGCCATAATCTCAGATTGTAGAACTGTGGCGTAGGACCCCATCTCAATTGTGAAGCCCATTCCATTCCTTCTACGATATACGCCGGCTCCTGCATTCTCCTCGTTCCTGGAGCCATCTGTAAACCAGTTGTCTCCATCACAGGGCAGGTATGCGTCGCCGTTAACCCATTCCTCCTTCGTGGATAGGCTAACTCGATACTTCTTGAGTGACCATCTTGTCCCTGGGCATGTTCAGGGTCGGCCTTCTCGCGATGTCGACTGGGATCTTCACTGCTGTCGAGATCCTTCTGTCATTCCCCAAATTTAATCTCCAGGCCGCCTTTGCAGCCACGGCCTTAATGGTAAGATGGAGGGGCTCTAAGCCTATTAGTGCCCCCAGAGCCATCGTGGGTGTCGACTTCGAGGCTCCAGTGACGCCTCTCAAAATCAGTCCCCTGATCCTTTCCATTCGAGACTTCACCGTGGACAGCTCGACCCTGCTTCACCAGACTACCGCCGTATAGGTTAACCTGGGTCGCAAGATCGCTGTATAAATCCACATAAGTGTCTCCGGTTTCAAGCCCCAGCTTTTCCCTATGGCTCTCCTACAGAGCCATAGGGTCGCTACTAGCTTCTTGCACTTGTTTTCCAGGTGCTCATTCTATGACAGCTTCTTATCCTGAATCACTCCTAGATATTTAGCTCGTTCCTTGATTTCCAGTTGTTGTCCTCCAAGTTTCGAAGTACTCGTAGTTCCCCACTTGTACCTTCTGGTGAAAACAACCGCATCTGTCTTACTCGGATTAACCGATAACCCAGTTTTCTTGCACCATGAGTCTACTATCATCAGTGCTTGCTGCATTACTCCGAAGAGCACATCCAGATGTTGACCGCACACGATAACCAATATATCGTCCGCATAGCCTATGACGTGAAGGCCCTAACTCGAGAGTTGATGAAGCAATTCATCCACTACCAGACACCACAGCAAGGGTGATAAAACTCCCCCCTGCGGACATCCCGAGTCAATGGTTCCACTTAGAGTGACATCACCCTTAGTCGTGGTTAGATTCCTGTTGGCCAACACGTGGCACGTCCATTCGACGAATGCAGTAGGCATACCATGTGTAATCATGGCCGCCCTGATCACCACTCCAGAGGTATTATTGAAGGCCCCTTCAATGTCCATAAAGGTTCCAATCGCAAGGTCTTTCTCCTTCAGTTGACCTTCAATTAGGTTGACTGCTCCGATTAGGGCCGTCTCCGTCGAGTGACTAGCCCTATAGGCGTGTTGCTCCTTGTGGAGCGGTCTGCTTGACAAGACCTTATCGCGGATATATCTATCCACAAGTCTTTGCACTGTTTTTAATAGGAAAGAAGTTAGGCTGATGGGCCGGAAATCCTTGGGTGAAGTATAACCGATCCTACCTGCCTTCGGAATGAAGACTACTCGCGTACCCCTCCAGGCCGTCGGGACATATCCAAGCGTCAAACTATCCCTAGCAAGTCTCACTAGCGGCCCTATGATGATCTCTCCAGCCCTCTGTAAGAGGGCTGGATATATGCCATCCGGGCCAGGAGACTTGTAAGGACTAAAGGATTTCAGGGCCCACCTGACCCTGGCAGGGGTGACAATCTCGTTGGCAAGCCGTCGTTTGGGGCGCAGTTATGCCACAGGTGACTTTGCCTGCCTCTGAGTTGCCGTCCCCCCTTCTCCAGACCCTGAAAAGCTTGGAAAATGTGCCCTGATCAGATGGGCCAAGGTATCCCCGTCGGACTCTGAGTATCCCCCTCTGGGCAATTTCAGGTCGCCGAGAATAGCGTCCGGATTTCGAGAAAGTAGACTTCCAGTCTAGCCGCCTCAGCTCCCTTCTCGATGTCTGTGCAAAAGTTGGTCCAGCTCTCCTGCTTAGCCTTACGTATTGCACCTCTGTATTCGTCCCTCATCGTTGTGAATGACGTCCATAGTTCCTTCGTTTTGCCAATACTGGCACGTCTGAATCTCTCTCTGGTTACCCTGCGAAGCTCTTCGAGTTTCCCATTCCACCAGTATGACTCCCCAGCCTTTCGGACTCTTGTAGGTCGACAATTACTTTCATAAGTAGCTTTGATGGCTTCCGTGAAAGTTTTGGCTGCCATCTCAAGAGTGTCCACGTCTCGAATTGACCTGGGCACCTCTGAAAGTGCACATCTTAGTTCCGTGGAAAACTGATCCCAGTCCGTTCTTCTTGGATTTCTGACCCATTTAGGACCATCGGGTACAATGGATTTCAACACGAACTCTATCTGTGAGTGATCTGAGAGAGAGGGTTCATCTGAAACCCTCCACTTTTTGATACTATCCCTAAAATTACTGGTGCAGAGAGTGATGTCAATGACTTCTTCCCTGACCGAATTACGGAACGTCGGGGTGTTCCCTGTGTTAAGAATATTTAAGTCTGTAGTGATTAGATATTCCAGTAGGTCATTACCTCTCGAGTTGACGTCCGTGCTACCCCACAAAGTATGGTGGGAATTAGCATCGCACCCCAACAGAAGAGGCATGCCTCTTACCTTGCAATATTCCACCAGTGTACATACCTCCAGTGGTGG
Organism: Andricus quercusramuli; assembly: GCA_932178445.1. Taxonomy (NCBI): domain Eukaryota; kingdom Metazoa; phylum Arthropoda; class Insecta; order Hymenoptera; family Cynipidae; genus Andricus; species Andricus quercusramuli. The sequence goes on from CAKNXH010060872.1 coordinate 109,698, forward strand.
GTTAGTATCGCTGTCATAAGGAAAATAAGCTGATCCTAGAACTAGCCTCCCTATTCCTTTGAGATCCATGGCTATCACCATCAGGTCTCTCGAACATAGTTCAAGCAGCGGGACAGCACTAACTCCCTTCGTCAGTATACATGCCCTCGGTTTGGCTGCCTTGGGGTCCCTGTAACAGAAAAGACCAGCCCCCCTAATCCCCTTATGGTATCTCGAACTAACCATGGTTCTTGGATTAGCGAGATACCTGTATGCCTTGCAGCCATGCCCCACTGCAAAACTGCAGAGTCGCCTTTGCTGTGATGCAAGTTAATCTGGGTAATGGTGAGACCAGGAGCAGTCATTTAGGTCTGCTCCTGATCTTCCTGCCTCTCAACAGGCCCTTCCTGTCCCTGGCCGGTAACCCTAAAGTTGACCTGTCCAAAGTGATAGAAGGGCCTGTTGTTGAGGGCCGAAAGGGCCCTCGTTTAGGACTCAGGAATATACAGTCATCATCTTATAGTTCATTCGTCGTTTGAGAGAATATTATTATTCAAGAGTTGAAATAAAATTGACAAAGAAATATGTGGGGCCAGTCTATGATTTAAATGCGAATAGAATTTGTTCAGATCTTGATTCGACTTTTTTTTAGCACCTTATGAGTAATTTTTGAAAAACTCAGTTTCAACGATTTTCGTGAAAAATGGTAAAAAAAGGATCCACGTTGAAACGCTCTATCTCGGTGGCTATTGAATATTTTCAAATTTTCAAGAGCTCATTTTGAAGGTAATTGAGTTCTCTACAGTGCATTCCTGAGGAGGTATCTCGGAAAACCCGATTTATCCACTAATTGACTTCACTAGTATGCGCTCTATCTCGGTATAATCAATGGATATTTTTAAAGATATATGGCTTGATCGAAAGGTAATTTAATTCTCTACAAATCATATGTAAACAACATTTATGATTAAATACATCCCTGGGGAGATATTCTCAAAAATCCGATTATTGGTACTTTTGAATGAACAAAAAAAGTGATTTTCTCGCGAACAGGATATGTTCAGATTTTGTCTCTACGATTTTTGAACACTCCTAGGTACCAGAAAGAGCATGTCACACTCACTTTTCTTATGTGTTACAAGCAAAGTTTTTTTGCTTCCCGACCACCGTGTCTAATGAGAAATTTATTTTCCATTTAAATTGCAGTGATGCTGTTGCATTCTCCAATCATTCGGACACGTCAATAAGCAATAAAATAAAGAAAATCACAAATTGCATTTTTTATTCTAATTTAAAATTCCCGCCAAGGCAGGTGCGACTTTTACCGACAGTGCATTTTCGTACTACGATCAAGTATGGTTGAGCTATCAGCGCCATCAGCTGTCACTCGGCTTCCTGTGCACTTCCTGTCGTTTGCTACACCACTTTACTATCATTTTCTAGCAGTTACCGGATTTTTCCGAAAAACCAGAGATTTAACCCCAGTGCTGCCACCGCGAAACCCCTTCCGGGGTCTAGAAAATGTTCAAATTGCATTTTCAAAACCGCAACATCGTCGGTCGTTGTTAATTTTTGAGTGCTTCAGAGATTTCGCCATTTATGTGAACCCTGTTCTAACTTCCTTAAAGAAAAAATTAGGAGTTTTTTTAACAAAAAACATAATTCAAATACGCATAACTTCGTTAAACGTTTTTTTTTTCGAACGTATCGCCTAATTTCCTCTAGAAAACAACATATTTCTGAATGTTGTTGCCTGAAACATGTTTCTAAACTTGTCGGATTTGTAATCGATTGCGTCTTTAAATAATTAAAAAAAACTTTAAAATATTGATAGATATTCCACAAGACCAGCAATAATTATTTTTATCAAAAAGAAAGCAGAATAAAGTGCTCAAAGATGTAGATTTCGTGCAAAATTTGGCGCTTTCCATGTTAGAAATATCAAACCTGCCAGCCACCTCATTAATTTCAATTAAACTTAGAGAAGTTCTAATACTTTATGAGTAATTTTCTTTGTGGACTGAGGGTTTTCGAAAATTTTGAAAGTCCTGGGAGCTACACTATTTTTAAATTTGAGGCCGACTATTCTTTAAACTGTAATATTTCCGACACTTTTGCTTCGGATTTTAATTAAACTTATAGGCATTTTGAAACACAAGATACTCTTGTATAAAATATGAAAGAAAATAAATTCTCAAAAATTTCATAAAAGAAATGAAAACAATTTTTGGATTGGATTTTTCACAGAATACGTTGTTTGGCTGTACCTGTTCATTGTGGAGATCCGTGAGCTATGCAGACCGCGCAGGCATTGTCATTACACAATGCCAATGCCATTTCAAAGAATATTTGCAATTTTTCAGCTACTTTAGGTTACTTTGGTGTGATTTCACCTAATATTCGTATTTTTAAACAAAAAATGATAAAATAATCAAATTTACAAGCTTAAAAAATTCCAGATTGTGTAAGTGTTTTTTGACGTTAATTAAAATTTATGTAAAAAATCATCAGACTTCAAAGAAGATTCATAATATTTGAACAATTTTAGGTTACGTTTGGCTTATTACATCGATTTTCAATTTTTCATACAACAAAATTTTTCAAACAAAAATCATTTTAATATCAATAAAAGATTTACAATATTTTAACAATTTTGGATTTTTTAGTCCGTTTTGTTGGAAATTGGTATTTTTAATATACAAAAAATTATACTTAAAAGAAGATAACCAACTTTTTAACAATTTTATGTTGTGTTGGCATTTACACCGTAATTAGGTAGGTACTTTTAGTAAAAAAATAGTTAGATTTCAAAGAAGATTACAAGGTGTACAATTTATGTGATAAACTAGTGGTTTTCATCGGAAATTTCTATATAGATTTCAAAGAATATTTTTATTTTAGAACAATTTAAGGTTATGTTAGCGTTTTTAACTGAAAACGGTTATTTCTAACAAAAATAATGAATTTCGATGAAGATTTACAAATTGAAACAATTTTTGTTATGATTTATGTACAATTTTTGGTTTCATTGGCGTTTTTACCAGAATTCGGTACTTTTAACGGAAAATCATTGAATTGAAAAAAGATAACAAATTTTCGAACGATTTTAGGTCATGCAGCGTTTTCACCGGAAATTGATGTAGATTTCAAACAAGATTTACAATTGAATCGCTGAGTGCAGGAAGGGAACTACTGACATTTTTTTGCAAAATGAATTAATAATATATGCATATTGATTCAAATACGCTCTAAATGAATACATTATTAACTAATTTTGGCTAAAAATATCAGTAGTTCCCTTTCTGCACTTAGTGATTCAATTATAAAATAATGTTAGGTTATATTACCATTTTCAACCAGAAATCGGTTATTAAAAAAAAAATCAAAACAATTTTTTTATTGGATTTTTGACGGAACACGCTATATATATTTTTATAATCATATTCCTTGTTTTTTATCTTGCATTTCACAAAAAAGCTGATGGACACTCATCTGGTTCGCGAGTTATAAATATTAGAAGAGCAGCAGTCAAGTTGCATTGCTTAATACCCTTTATCAGAATGGGTAATCGGTTCTGAATTTTGACGCCGCACGGTTGAATATTTTTGTATAATTTTTTGCATACTTCATCTGCATAATCATATCTATAAGCACACAGAACCGGTTTTTCTATAGAATGTTTATATTTTGTTCAATAATAAAAAAGCATGAGAAGAATAGCAGTGATGCTCTGTGTTAGCAGTCCATGCATTTTCAGCGCGTGCCTATGGTCCCTTGTCAAACACCAGGCGGCAGGTACCCCGGAGCGGGTCAAATTATCCGGAATGAATGACCCATTCATTGTTATGAGATTACGGCCGATTAGAAAAACTGACATTATGAAATCATTGATTAATTTAATTTTAATTAGCTGAATTAATTAATTTATATAATTACAAGAATGTGAAAAAGATTCATGTAATTCTGTTAATATATGCTTTAATAATGGCAATCTTTCGGTAATAAATAACATTTGTGCATATAGATTGTTCACTTGTTAGTAAATGGACGCAGCAGATTTATAAATCATGAAAAATGTATCATTTTGAGGAGTTCAGTAGACCTGGAGCCTACAATATTTAATTTAATCATTTGTTTAGACGATTTTGTTTGCTCAAACAATTTATTCCCCGTAAACCGTAAAAAAATGTTATTTTCGGTAATTAATGACACAATTAACAAATACTAAACGTACTATTTTTTGTTTAAGATATTTAGCAATTATTTAAACAATTAGTAATCATTCATTTGCGCCCTTCCAGAGGGAAGGTGGAGAAAATTATATTTTTTTCAAATCTCCTAAACTATGTCCTTTATTATTCTGTACTCACTTATCTTAGAGCGTATACTATATATTATTTGAACAGTAATTATTTGTTTAAAAAATTAAATTCATTTGCTCTAAGTAAAGTACAGTCTTCTTTTCCCTAAAAACACCCCCGTAGATTATTGGAATCAGTAAATTGAAAATAACTTGCATGTAGATCTTCCCTACAGTATATATGTAAATAGAACATAACAAAGAAGTAATTTTAAGAAGAAAAAGGACTATACTTGCCTTTGAGCAATTGAATTTAATTCTGTAAAAAAAATAGGGTATACGTTCTGAGCTAAGGAAATACTGAATAATAAGCGACATAGTGTAAGAGATTCGAAAAGACTAAAGTTTTTAATTGTATAAGCAATTGCGAAAACTGTTAAACAAAAAAATATTACTCTCACATTCATTTATTGCCTCATTAATAGCAGAAAAGAATAACTTTTCACGATTTGCAGGGAAGAAAATTGTTCAAACAAATGACAATTGTTACAAAAAAGGCTAAATATCCTTAAGTAAAAAAAGATTACACTCAGCATGGGTTAATTGTGTCATTCATTCCAGAAAGTAATATCTTTTTACGATTCACAGGAAAAAAAACTGTTTAAACAAATAAAAATGGTCCTAGAAAATGAAAATATTTTCAAAAATCACTAAATATCCTGAAGAAAAAATCGTATTCTCTACATCTGTTAATTGTGTCATTAATTCCAGGAAATCAAGTTTTATAGTTTGCAGTAGAAGCAATTATTTAAACAAATGAAAATTGTTTAAAAAATTCGCAAATATAATTGAAAAACATGCTACACTCAACATTCGTTAATTGTAATATTAATTGCAGAAAATAATAACTTGTTACAAATTAAGGAGAAAAAATGGTTAAAGCTAAAGAAAAATGTTTAAATAATTGCCAAATACACTGCAGTCCCGCTTTACATGTTCCCGATACACCGCATGAGGTGGTGCAAGGGGGCAAGAGAGAGGCGCTTGCAAGGTCAGTGGAGTTGCGATGTTGACCATTCGGCGCTATAAGAAGCCACAAGCAAGAAGGAGGAGAAGAACGGTTTGGATAGTCCCGAGATAGTGTCTTTGTTGATTAAGGGTATACCCGAAACGGCCACTATAGGCACTGTAAAAGGGGATGGGGTGTCCCAAATTAAAAGTTGTTGCGTAGAAATTATTCCTTGAACATACTTCAAGATGTAACTATACTTAAATTCACAAAAAGTTTATAATAAGTACTTCTTTTTCCCATTTTTTCAATTGAGTACTAAATGAAAAAGGAAAAAAATTGTCATCTTTACAGTCTGTTTTCCATGCATGGAATTTCCATACATGTCAGTTAATCCAGAAAATTCTAAACAAATCGATTAAGTATTGTAGGCTCCAGGTTATACTGAACTACTCAAAATGATACATTTTTTATGGTTTCCAAATCTGCTGCGCCCATTTGCTAAAAATCGAACAGAGTGTATGCACAAGAGTTATTTATTACCTGAATATTTCCATTACTATTGCAAATATTAATCGATTTTCATGAATCTTTTTTCCACTTTCTTGTAATTGTATAAATTAATAAATTCAGCTAATTGAAATTAAATTAATCCATGACTTCATAATGTCAGTTTTTCTAACCGGCCGTAATATCTTAACAATGAAAGGGTCATTCGTGCCGGATAATTCCACCCGCTCCGGGATATCTGTCGCCTGGCGTTTGATAAGGGTCCATAGGCACGCAGCGAAAATGCAGACAGCTAACACTGAGCGTCACTGCTATTGTTCTTTGTTTTTGATTATTAAACAAAATATAAACATTTTATGGGTAATCCGACTCTGTGTGTTTCTAGATATGAATATTTAGATGACGTAACCAAAAAATTAGTCAAAAATATTCAACCGTGCGGCTTCAAAATTCAGAACTGATTACCCATTCTTATAAAGGGCCTTAACGCCAATGCATGTTTTCCACCTAGCTGCTGCGTGGCACAGGCGTTCCACTGGACTGCTGCTCTTTAAATATTTATAACTCGCGAACCAGATGAGTGTCCATCAACTTTTTTTTCAATGCAAGTTAAAAAAACAAGGAATATGATTATGAGAAAAAATAAAATATAGCGCATTCCGACAAAAATCCAATCAAAAAGTTGTCTTCATTTTTTTGTGTGGAAATTTTGAAAAATTTTTTCTCATATTTTCTATAAAACAGCATCTTTTTTAACAAAATGCCTATAAGTTTCAATAGAATTCGAAAAAAGTGTCGTAAATATAATAATACATTACGCACAAAGTGCTATATCTATAATTTTACTAAGTTTAATTAAAATTGATGAGATGATTGCCAGGTCTGATATTTCTGACCTGGAAACCGTCATTTACATGTTTAGATTTAGGGGTACTTTTTGGGCAGCATGGTTAGGTTAAGGGTAGCAAAACTATACGATAGAATACCATTTAATTCTTCGTTGGAAAGTCCTCTACAAGTCCTATGACTTTCCAGTAACATTTTCCCAAACCCATAGAAGTTATTCCAAAAGCCCTAAAAAGTCATTTTTTCACTTGTGTTTTCATTTGAAATTCCAAGTTGCTCGCGGCACCTGTTAAAATCAAAATTTCAAAAAAACTAAAATTTGCAATTTTTTTCTGGTTTGAAACCGAATTGGGGAAACCTTTACCCTCTGTAAAAGAAAGTAACTTGAACCACCCTATTACTCATGGCTAAGAGATAGGTAAAAATTAGAACCGACTTTTTTGTAAAGCATAAAGTAAGCTGTAAAATGAGCCCTATTTGTCCAAGCCTTTGCGACTAATAGGTTACGAGATATTCGTTAATTAGGGGAAGCATGTTTTTGGAGAAGCCTGCGTTTTCATGAATTTTCATTGTTATAAAAAATATATTTCTTTCATTTCTCTTGTAAGATGATTCAGGCTGAAAGTTAAAAGTATTTAAACCGTTTTTTTTTATAAATTTGAACATTTTTTAATTTTTAATTCTAATTTATAAAAAAAAGTTGCAAAAAAGTATTGTTTACAAATTTTTCATAAATAACATTGGGGAACGATGCGAAATTATGATAGACCATTTTTGTCAAATTTGGTAATGATTACATAAAAGTTTGAAATAACACCTTTGTCTGCACGCAAGATTTTATTTGTTATAAACAATTTTTATCTTCGTGACTTAATGTTGGTATGTTATTTAAATTTGACAATGAAAAATTATCATAAATATAAAAATAAACAATTTCAAAAGTTATAAACAATTTGTTAATTTATTAAGTTGCATGGGCAGACTAATAGACCTAGCAAAGTATTTGAACTTCAAGATGGGAACATTTCATTAAGAAATGATTTTTTCACGAAAAAGAATCCGATTTTAAATAGTTTCAACAAAAATGGGTTTAGCAATTAAAGCCATTTGTCCAAAAGGGGCCTAAGTAGTGTTTGTGTTAAAATAAAACTAAATACGCAAAAAGGGCCTATTACATGTCCTCTACTCAAATTTCATCACTTTATTTGCGACCGTCTTCGAGTTATCGTGTTCAAAAGAAGGGTGACATCCACACACACATCCGGACAATTGCTTAGATGATTGTATTAGACATTTTTTAATTGAGGAATGTTTAATTAAATGAATTAAAATGATAAAGCAGATTCAAAACTGTTTTTCCTTTCTGGGATTGCTTTATTTTTTAATAAGTATTTCAGCAAATATATTCGGTCTTACGGTCACTGATAATGTCAAAATAAAAGCATAAAAAACACATTTATTAAAAAAAAGCCTTAACGCTTCGATCAACACTGCGGGTCTTTCTCAAGATTTGATACACATATCTCTAATTGAATAAAAAGAAAATGTATGAGTCTGAAAGTCAAATAATTTATATTGTATAAAAGATAGAGTGTTTAAAGGGTTCACAGTCTTCTCCTTTTTTCTTAGTTTCCACTTTTTTCTTGAAATTCTCCTTTTTTCCCCTATTCTCAAAAAACTTCCCCTTTTTCCCTTTTTCTCTTTAAATATACGATATTTGAAAATACAATACTTGAATTACGCGGAAAATTCTCTGAAATTATTAAGTGAACCCATTATTGAATAATAATGAGAGCAATTATAGCACTTGAATAAATTATTCATGAATAAATAAGGTACACGTTTCAAGTGCTGAACCATTAAAAATAAATACTCTTAAAAAGAAAATTTGGACCTGAAACATTTTTAAGCATGTTGAAAATGTAAAAATTGGAGACAGAAGTTGTTATCCAATATAAAATTGGAACAGTTACAAAATATATAGTACCTTTCAAATAAGTATTAGAAGGTGAACACTTTTTAGTTGAAGTGTACAAAGTTAAATACCTAATTAAAGAATGCAATATTCCACATTCATCAACTGCAATGTTGAAGTTTCTAACTTGAGCAATTTTTAACTTGAGTTGAAGAGCACTGAAGAGTAGGACGGAGTGAAAATGCTAAAATAAATCAAATCGTTTGAGCTGAGGAAAAAAAACTTTTGGGTTGGCATTCGACAAAAGAGAAAGAAAATTTAATCAGTAAAATTTAACTATTTCAAATTCAAAAAAGTTCTTATTGGTTCAAAAATTATGACGAATTTGTTATATTTACAGATTTTACTAGTGAACAATAATACAAAATTAAGAAATTTCAAAATAAATTTTTTGCTCAGTAACAATTTTGTTGAAAATGTGCAAAACCATGTTGTTTTTTTTGGATTGAGTCATATGCACATATGTTTAAAAAAAAGCTGAATACATATATCGAACCTGATATTTATTCAGCTTGAACAAAAGAAACGTTTTATCATTCAAGACCGTCAGCGAAAAAAGGACCTAATGTGTCAAAGCTGCATTTTATAGGACGAGCGATCGTAGCAGAGCCCACAAGCCAGCATTTGAGTAGTGGGGATGTCTACGCAAATCACCTCCTCCACTCACCACTACTCACTACACTTTTAGGCACGAGCCAGTGGAGCTCACGGACACGTCGCGTTCAGCTGTAGTGGTAAGTGGTGGGGCTGGATTTCGTAGGCCTCGCGTTTGGTCTCAGCGTACGCTTATCATGCCTATGTTTGTAGCTTAATAACAAGAATAGTAATTAAGTTAACAAATTTCTGATTATTGTTAATAAAAGAGGTCCCTTTCTTCGCGGATGGTCACATTTGGCATTTTCGGAAAAAAACTTTCGTCGCGATTTAGGATTTTTTGGATTTCATATTTTTTGCGATTTTGAAACGTTATAAACACCACGAAAAAAAATGTTTCCCATGAATAAAAAATTATAATGTGTTTCTTTTGTTCAAGCTAAAGGAATTTCAGGTTCGAATCAATCAAAAAACATGTTTTTGTACATTTTCAAGAAATTTTAAATCAGGCAAACATTTTTTTTTTAATTTTTGAAAAAAGAACAGAAGATATTAACCGATGAACTGTAACTATTCGCTTATTTTTAGCATTTTTACTTCGCTGTACTGAAGAGTGTAGTTTTAAATTTACATTGAAAGTATTAAACATGCCAAAATTGTCTATTTAAATAATTTCACTCTTTCTTGGATTTATTTATATCACTGTGAATGGATTTCCAACGTCCTAAGCATATACAATTTTTTTTGATTAATTCATTAGTGGTAGAAATAATTGAAAAATCATTGAAAATTATTTAACATGGTGTCCAGTGGTCCTTGAAATGTCCTTAAATTTTGTCTGTTCTCAAAAAGTCCTTGAATGTCTTTGTAATTTTATGCAGTGTCCTTGAATTTTTCATATCCTCTCGCATTTGATCTTATTTCACAATATTATCAGCAACTCACCTAAAAAACCAGGAAGTGTCTTCACAATTTTTACAAATGTCTTTTAGATTTTCTAAAAATGCCCTTGAAGTTTTCTAAAAATGTCCTTGAATTCTCCTCGAATGTTCATGAATTTCGTACGGACCTTGCACTGCATACCATGTTCAAAAATATAACATTTCTTATACAAAGATTGTTCTTTCCGACATATAAAAATAAATGTTAAGTCTTTCCTCTATTTTCCCCTTTTTCGTGAGAAAATCAGCCTATTTACCCTTGCTTGGGCTCCTTTTGCGCTGTGCTCCCTGTGTTTACAAAAATAGAATTCAAATTAAACGTACCTGAGTTAAAAAAACAATATGGTATTTTATAAAAACGTTAATTTGAAAAATGGTTAAAAACTCATAATTTTTCTTTTTCAATTGAAGCCTCAAAGATTTTGGAGAGTCTCCAATAATTTACGAAATTGTTACATAATTGAAACGATGTTTACAGATGGACCATACAAGACTGACTGTTATGAAAAGTCAATCCTGGTTTTATATATCTATATATATATATATATATATATATATTTTTTTTTTTTTTTTTTCATATTGTAAGGTAGAATTTATTTAATTCTTTTTCTTACTTACCCCTGGTCCACGCCCATTATCCTAAAAATAATCAAATACACAAAACCGGAAAATATCAAGGTAAGTTGTTGGGCGCCAGGCGCGCATGCGCCAACGGGACACTCAAAACTCAAAAGACTCCATAAACGGGGTGTGTGCCAGAGGGTTTGCCCGGACCGGCTTCAGCCCTTTTTTTTAAGTTGTAGGTAGAGGGGGGTGGTTCAATATATTTTTAGAAAAATCCTTAGGCACAAACGCGACTCTTACTCGGAAATAAGGTGAAACTAGTTACTAAAAAATTGTGTTAATATTTATTCAAACCTATCGACAGATACAATAATTTTTGTAATTTCGCGATAAATAACAACAACAAAATAACGATAGCTAATAACGAGAAAGCTAGTTCGTTCGGCCGGTACTCCAAAGCTCAATATCTAAAATACGTCATTTTAATACTAGGTAAAAGAAATAACCTCAAAATTTTCTATAAACCGAGATTTCTTAAAGTGAGGCACATTATCCATAGCTAGAAAAAGGCTGAAAAGAAAGTGAAGCTCACCGGTAGCTCACAATTTTAACATGCGGTCAACATGGCGTCCTGAAGGCGAACATTAATTTTGCGTCAAGACTTCACCCGAAAGCATTATTTTATACTACATTTTTAAATGAACAAATGAGGCCATCTTGGCATTTAAAAGAAACGCTAACCAAGTGAAGCGACAAAACTACCGGGTATCTAACCTAAACTGAAAATGATTAACAAGAGCAACACATTAAGGCGACAATCAATACCGATTTTCCCACAAGACGATAGCAAAATTTACGAGAAATAAAACCATAGAATTTGGAGACTCGAGGGGTTCCTCATTTTCAGAGTATTATTCCAAAAACGATACTCTAAAACTCAAATTACTCCTCTGAACATGAGTGCCCACGAGGATCCGTAGCGTACCAACCATAATTAAGTGGACCTTACCTCAATAATGTGAGTTAACTGAGTCTAAAATACTAATTTTAATTAAGCGATACTTCGCGGTAGCAAAAGAAAAAAATGCAAGGAGCAAAGTCGCGACTGTCTCTCGGCACGTGGCTGCCGAACGAAAGAGAACCCGGCTTGCCGGTCGTCGAGCGAGTCGTCTCGTCTCCTTTGGGCGAGTTTCCATGGCGCGGCGCTGATTGGCTGCTTGCTCGGCGCGGCCGTGGGATTGGTCGATTTGAATGTAGCTCGTTCGTCTCTATATCGTCGTGCCTGCCTGGTAGAAGGTGCAGGGACGGCTCAATTTATAATCTGTAACTAAAGTAAAATATCTGAAGCGTAGATCCGAAGCATTTCCGGTAAATGAGGAAGCTCTCTCCTCACTCTGGAGCGAGTGTCCGCATTGGCAAAACACACGACAACAAATCTAGGACAAAACAGACCTGCTTCTCATCCTCATCGCGGGAGTCTTGAAGTAGGCTGAAATCTCGGTCCAGTGCCGTAGCGCGGAGGGCCCGGTTAGGGGATGTGAGGGCTTCCTCCCTCATAAGGATTACTGGTGCAGACCAAGGTATAGCTCCAAGGCTACTAAGTTCATTCCCAAAGCTCAAGGAAGAGGATCCGTAGCATCCCTGGCTCTGGAGGCATCCAAGGTTTCCAGCCAGGTCCCGGGACTATTGGAGACAGCAAACGGAAAGGCGGGAACCAGATTTAAATTCAAATCTCGATTCATAATTCTGATAGAGACAGCGAGCGAATCCCAGTTTTTCCGCAGGCCTACAGAATTCCGGAGTCCCTCGTTGTCCCTCGTTGAGAAGAGTGATGAGGCAAGGTCATGAATAACAAACAAAATACCCTAATAATTAATCCTAATTCTTAAAATTAACCTAATAATGCCCTTGGAGTGCCGTGCCACGTGACGAGAGGACAGATATCGCTTTAAGAATAAAATAATAATTTAAATAAGGATGCCTAAAATTTCGTCTTGTTACAATATATATATATATATATTCACAATTCGGTTTCGATTCCTTTGGAATAGAACCGAAGGGCCTATGACAAAACCACCGAACGCGTCCTCGGGTTGCGGATAGAGGGTCCCTATACCACGGGTTTCTGCTGAATATGGTTACAATAATTAATAGGCAGTCGCGGACAATTGTCCAGGGACGGTCCCGAAGGAATAACCCCTAAGCGAAGGCATAAGAACCGTGCCAAAAGCTAAATGGCACCTGGGTGAGGTGTCTTTAACGGTGACCCTGGGATACCGGGCGACCTCTCAGAGTATCAGCCTTATCCTTGCACGCGGGGCTCTACAAGGATGGACGAACCCTTTCCCTAGTTGCTCGTGGGAACAACAATGAAACCACCAAAAACACCAAAATGTTGTAGATGCGGTTCAAAACGATCGAACGCGCAGAGCACCCGAAAATGGGTCGGCAAACAATGCCGATCATCCTAGAGTTCGAGGTGCTGAAAATAATTTAGATGGAAACACGACGACGAACAGGCGAAACGCCCACATTGAGTGGACGGATCAACTTAAGAATGACGTGCTAGACTGCTACGATGCCAGCATTATCCCTGTTCGCGGAGGCTTTAGGGCGCGTATGCACACTCTGTGGTGCCAGAAACACCCAGAGCTTCAGCATGTTTCGCATCAGTCTTCGCGAAATCAACCCGACTACCTCCGGAAAAATGGGTATGTATGCGGAGCGCTTCCCCAACCGCTGCTTGATCAAGCTGCAGCCGAAGATGAAGCGACATTAAGACCAACCGCAGAAAGCAGGCTCCTTCTGAAAGATGATTGCAATTTCAGTACAGGGAGGAACGTCAACGTCAAGTTCCTCTTAAGCCCCAAGATCTGGCTGAAATGGATGCCTCCCTTCGTGGAGATATCTCGCAAGAGTCCGACATCTAGACCATCAATTGCTCAGTTTATGGTGCTGCGAGAACCTTGGCTGAATCAAATCGAAGGCTACAACCGACGATGGATCAAAAGACCAAAAGACGCTTGCATCAACTGAACAAAACAATTGGATGGGCAAGACAGAATGCGTCCCGTGTTCAATGTGTGATTGACTACATAACATCTGGTAGACCGTTTACGGAAAGGGTTCGAAAGTTCGCCCAAGATCTAAGGATCTTGAATCACACACTAAACAAGTTAAAGCTGCTGACAATCAAGCAGCATATTGTTCACAAAGTACGGCTGTTATCTGACGCAAGGAGGAGAATACAGAAGAGGGAGAGATGGATCAGGGAGAATCAACAGTTTCTCGCTGACCCATCACGCCTCTTCAGCGATCTCCCTGTTCTTGTAAAAAAATCCACCCAAGCCTAACGAGGTAGAGACTTTTTGGAGAGAGGTGTACAAGATCCCGAAAACACTAGAGTTGGAAGAAGATACTGACAATATCATCCGCTTCAAGAACTTTTGCGACAACCTCATAAAATCTGAGGAGGAATGTCCATCGGTCACTGCCGAAGAGGTGAAAAAAGCACTTAGAGGTACGAAGAACTTTCCCGCTGCTGGATCAGATTGTATCAAGAACTTTTGGTGGAAGAAGTTTACTTTTATACACCAACATTTGGCCCGCATATTCACCTCATATTTAAAGCCGGAGACGCCCATTTCGCAGTGGCTGGTGTTAGGACGCACTATACTCCTGCCGAAAAAAGGCAAATTGCCCAGACCAGAGAATTACAGGCCAATAACTTGTTTGAACACACTGTATAAGATCTTTACAGCTGTCCTAAACAACAGGATTGTTCGACGAATTGAGCCTGTATGGCGAGAGATGTATGAACAACGTGGCTCGAAAAAAGGTGTAGCAGGCTGTCGAGAGAACCTGCTAATTGACAGGTGTGTCTGTAAAGTCGCTGAAGCCCATCAGCGCGTCCTGTCAGTGGCCTGGATTTACTACCGGAAAGCTTTCGATTCAACCTCTCATAGACTTATCATCTGTTTTGGAAAGCTTGAAGGTACATCCACACACAATGAGATGCATAGAGAGATTGATGCCTCTTTGGAAAACTGGATTTTCCATCTCATCTAGGAATTATCGTCTCACAACGAACAACGTCATCTTCTAGAGGGGCGTCTTTGAAGGTGACACAATGAGCCCTTTGCTTTTTTGCATCACACTTCTGTCTCTATCTCTCGCACTACGAAATTCTCCTGGATACCTCTGTGGCGACACTAATCAGCGCGAGCATAAGGTCACTCATGTATTTTATATGGATGACCTGAAGATCTATGCCTCTGGTAAAAGCAAACTTCAAACTGCTATAAATATCGTCAAGAACTACACAGGAGAGATTGGGATGGACTTTAGTTTGGACAAGTGTGCCAAAATTCATCTGAAAAAAAGAAAGATTACTGGCGTTCCCAAGGACCCTGAGCTTGTGGATATAAGTGTTATTAGACATCTTACTACTGGAGAGACCTATACATACCTGGGCGTGCCTCAAAGCCGCATTCAGGACGTAACATCAGTGAAGGAGTCTCGCCGAAGCAGATACAAGCATCTTCTTCGACAGATTTGGTCTTCCAATCTGTCGGCGTTGAACAAGGTATCTGCGACTAACATGCTTGCCGTCCCGGTTCTACTCTACTCGTTTGGGGTGGTTCAATGGACGAAGAACGAGCTTAAGGCCCTTGATGTCACCACGCGTAAGATCATGCATATGCATAAAAGCTTGCATATCAATTCGTCAGTTCCGCGATTATACATTTCACGCCAGCAAGGCGGACGCGGACTTCTGAATCTCCAGTGTCTTCATAACCGAATTGTTTTAAGTACAGCTTACATCGTTGCGAATGGCAGAGATCCTCTCCTAAAGATGGTCAGAAACCACGAGATGATTGGCGAAGGGGCGTTCCTTTACAAAGCCGCGGAGCAAGCTGCCGAGACCCTTGGCCTCAATTTTAACATCAGAAGTGAAGAAAGTGCATTACTCCATCTAGATGCTTCACGTCTAAAAGCCGAAGTAAAGAAAGCAGAGGTTGGAAAATTTCACCAAGAGCTACTCGACAAGCAAATGCACGGAAACTTTCACAGAAATGTAGAAAAACAGTCCTTGTCGAAGGAGCAAACTTTTGCTTTCCTCAAATCATCAGGGCTCAATTCAGGTACAGAGGGCTTTATTTTCGCATGCCAGGACGGTGTAATCTCCACCTTAGCATACCGTGCCCGCATTTTATGTCAAGAAGTTCCCAGTGATAGGTGCAGAGCGTGTCATGCACACGCTGAGTACCTAGAACACATACTATCGGGGTGTCCGACCCACGCAGGAACAACGTATATCTATAGACATAATGCGGCCCTAAGAGTACTTTATTACCACCTTTGTCGCTCTTACGGTGTTGGACGCGACCCTGCCCTGCCGAACGCTCCAAGGGAAATAGAGTCAATTGTCCGAAACGAGAAGTGCCAGATTTTCTGGAACTACGATTTTCGGGCAGCAGTCTCCGTTGCGCACTCGAGGCCTGACATTGTTCTCCAAGACTTCGAGAAACGAACTATATTCGTGATCGAATTCTCGGCTCCATCCGAATACAACATCACTGCAAAGGAGAAAGAAAAAGAGGAGAGATATCAAGACCTTAAAAGAGAGCTGCGTCGACTGTACCCAAAATATTCGGTACGAGTAATTGTCCTTGTGATAGGTGCTCTCGGAGGTGTGAAATTATCGCTGGTTCGTAACCTTAAAGCCATACACGCGTGCCAAACATATGCCAAGGCTCTTGCGAGATGGATGCAGAAAGCTGTCATCCTTGGGTCGCTTCGTGTCCTCAAGACACACGAGGGTTTCGTCGGCCTGTCGTTGTGATTTCGTCGTGCCCTGTGACCACCCATCTCACGGATGTGAGACGTGGCCATAGGTGTATTTTACCGCGGTTCTACTGGGGGCCATTGACATTTTTTCCAGATGGCAGTTGCTGTTAGTGGTACCCTGCGGTGGTTGTTTAACTTTTTTTTTAATTATATATATATATATATATATATATATATAATTGCTTAATATTTTGATAAATTTGGTTCATATTCCATATTTCAGTTCTTAAATTAATTGAAGTTTGATATACTTACTAATATAAATTGATTCAATGATACTTACAACCATTGCATTTTTTTCAATAAACCACATTAGATAAATTTTCTATTTTTTTTTACTTTTAGATCAGTTTTTTTCTTGTAATTTTCTAACAATTTCTTTTTTTTTGTCTGTAATGGAACTATTGTATATTTCATTAGTACGTTCTTCAATGACATTCTCTATTAACGGCAATGGATAATATTGTTTGATTGTAAGGTGGTTTTTAATTGGTCTAAATTTTCTTTTTTATATTTTATATCACTTAATTTAATTCATCTGTCGATCAAACCTTTTATCAAACCGATATTTTGACTAAGCAAATTATGGGATTTATAATTTAAGTAACAACCGGACCAAGGTCGTTTTTTAAACCAATCTTTAATTAAATTTCTATTAGGTATTTCTTTGTCTCCAAATCTAAGAAACTTACGGTGTTTTTTTCGTTTTCAAGTGTAATTTGAATGGATTCATCAATACTATTAAAGATATTTAAAAGCTCAACAATGTTATTAGTTGGAACATTTGTTAATATGTCATATACATAACGTTCATAGAAAATTGGTTTGAACGATAATTTAGATAAGGCTCTTTTTTCGACATATTCCATAACTAAGTTTGATACTATGGGAGTTAAAGGAGATCCCATTGGACATCCTGATAACTGTTGATGAAATTTGTTATGAATAGAAAAAACTGTATTATTAAAAACAGTTATAACAGCAATTAAAATTTTATTTTTTTAAATATTTTTGTTATGTCAATTCATTATTTCTTCTGTGCAATTCAAAACTTGATCGAAAGGAGTATTATCAAACATTGAAACGACATTTAAAAATACTAATGAATGAGTAGAAGGTATTATAATTTTAATATTTGTTTTAGATTCCAACTATTTTCAATGAACGACTCAGTTTTTCCTGAAATTGGGTTTAAAATATTTGATAAGTATTTTTCTAGATTGTAAGTCAGTGATCCAGTTGTGGAAACAATTAATCTTCAGTTTAGACCTTGTTCGCGTACCTTCGGGAGTGCATAAGCCTTTGCTACAACACTGCTTTGGGTTTTTAATCTATATGCAACTAACTCATTAATGTATCATTTATTTTCCCATCTGGAAGCAATATCATTGCATTTATTTTCAACTGTTGGAACCAACTAGTTTTTCACATTTTTGTATAAATTATTATTAAAGAAAAAATTGTTTATATTAACATTATAATTATTCCTATTCGTTGTCACCATAATATTGCCTTTATCGGATTTTACAAATAACAAATCTTTGTGATTTTTTTGTTGTTGAAAATGTACATTAGTCTCTGTGAATTTGTTATTATTGTTTAATTTATTATTTCTGTTCTGATTTGAAATAAATTCAGTTACTGTCTTTCTAATATTTATGTAACTTATCCTCATCATTATCTAAATTTTTAATTGAGTTTTCAATATTTGCTATGATATTGTTTACAGGAATTTTATCAGTATTTTAAGGAATGCCAATTTTTTCCAAAGGCTAAGAATTCAGCAATTTCGTCAGGGATTTATACATTTAAAACACTTTTAAAACATTTTTTACTCTCAATTCTCGAAGTTTAACATTTGTTTTGATGTTTCTATTTTTCAACCATTGCAACTTTTTAATATAATCATTTCTAACGTTAAATTTTATATTTTCTACTGCTTTACATTGTGAATCGAAAAAAAATATAAGGAATCTTCATTTATATTTCTAATTAAATGATACTTTAAATGTATAGAAATATGACTTAATTCGTGAATATTTTCAACTACGTTAATAATTTCGCAATTTAACAATTTCCTTTGAGTGTTTAGTTTAGTATTTTGTAAGTTAGCCCTTAATCAATACTGTTTCTTTTCTCACCTTGAACCACTACTCCTGGGTCTCTCACGCACTCGTGCGTCTATCTTTTGAACAAGTCAATATTTTTTCAAGTTTTTGTTTTTAATTTAAAGCTTGCTATTTTGCGAATTAATTCCTGTACACAAAAGTTTTTAAATAAAAATATAAACAATTAACAAAAGCAAGATTTGTGAAAATCGATTTAACAATAAAAAAGTTTATCTAATGCTTAGAGTGAATATTGTCGAAAATCGATGTTACTATCTTAAAGTATTCATTTCAAAGTCATTTGCGATTTTCTATCGTTATGTAATGGACAGAATTTGCACCCGACCCTTTTGTCCAATTTGAAACCTATTCGATCAGGTGCAACAGATGCTGTACCATTAATATTCATACTTTTGTTTAAAAATAGGTTGGCATTCAATGAAAGCATATTATTGACGTTGTGAAGCAAATATGGGTATATACTCACACATAACAATTCTTGTTTTGGTAAAAAATAATTTCAAAACATTCGTTTACAACACGAAAATGCTTACTAAAAAGATTAGCATGAAACTTTCAAACACTGTGGAGAAATATATAACCAGATTTTCTTCCTCCAAACGACTCACCACATACTTCGGTCGCAGTTTTAACAATGACATCCCGTAGCAAAGTCCACGCGCCCTCTATATCGTTATTGCTTATAAGCGCTTCCCACGTTGCCCTATCTATGCGTTCGTTTAACCTCTTTTGAAACTCTATTCGCACTTCCGGTACTGATCATTACCTTTTAGTCTCCAAAATAGACCTAGGGCGAGGATGGAGAACAAAGAGCACAAAAAAAACGAAACAAACGCGAATTAAAATGGAAAAATTTACAGAGACCGGAAGTGCGAATAGAGTTTCAAAAGAGGTTAAACGAACGCATAGATAGGGCAACGTGGGTAGCGCTTATAAGCAATAAAGGTATAGAGGGCACGTGGACTTTGCTACGGGATATCATTGTTAAAACTGCGACCGAAGTATATGTGGTACGGCGGTTGTAGGAAGAAAATCTGGTGTTGCATGGTGGAATGATGAAATTAAGGTAGCTCAATAAGAAAAGAAAGAAGCGCACAAAACAACGCTGAACATCGCAGGTCTTAGCGACGATGAAAGAAATAGGCTCAAAAATGATTACAGACACAAAAAGAGGAAAGTTAAACGACTAGTCAAGGAGAGTAAAGATAAAATCAGAATAGAAGAAGAGAAAAAAATACAAAACGGCTTTGAAGGAATTATGAAACTATTATTTAAACTGTTGAAGGAAAGTAAAAGTACAGAGTTTGTCAGCATGAGAAACAGCAAAGGTGAAATGCTATATGATATAGACGGGATATTAGACGCTTTAAAAGACTCGTTTGAAGAACTATAAGGAGGTGAAGATATAGGGCAACAGAACTGCGACATAGAACATAATGCATTAGAAAACCCAATGGAAAAAGTCTATGTCACTGAGGTTAGAGATATAATTAAGAACTTAAACAACGGTAAGGCTGCTGGTGTAGACAGTATTAGCGCTGAAATGCTTAGATACGGTGGCGAGTGCATACCTCACAGGTTGTGCGAATTGATAAATTTATGTATCGAGATGGGAGAAGTCCCAGACGATTGGAGAAAAGCGATTATCGTACCAATATACAAAAGAAAGGGAGATAAAAGCAACTGCAGTAATTACAGAGGTATCAGCTTACTAAGTACCGTAAGCAAAATATACTCAAAAATACTTATTCGTAAGGTAATGAAAATTACAGAGTAAAATATATGGGAAGTCCAAAGTGGATTTATGCCAGGAGGATCATGTACAGATCAGATCTTTAGTTTAAGACATATCACAGACTATCATACTTGAGAGTAGGATAGAAAGTTTTCTGTGCATTTGTTGACATAGAATAGACCTTGGATACTAATGGGCCCTAGTGGGGAACCACACATAACTTTGTGAGGCTCTTCACTTGGGGTGATCGCTAGAGAGATTGATCAGCAACCTGGGTCGGATCAGTGTTGCGGAAGAACGTGTTATTTAAATAAATAACACTAGAATTCCAGATCAATCTAAAATATCTATACCTAACACCTATATACCTATCTACCCTATACCTATATACCTACCTACAC
Source organism: Andricus quercusramuli (assembly GCA_932178445.1). NCBI lineage: Eukaryota > Metazoa > Arthropoda > Insecta > Hymenoptera > Cynipidae > Andricus > Andricus quercusramuli. Next base: position 130,531 of record CAKNXH010060872.1, read on the forward strand.
ACTACTATTTTCCAACCGAGAAAGTCACGCCTACCCCAAAAGGGAAATGGCTTAATGGTATAATAATAATATTAATATTAATTAATAGCCTCGGTGGCTCAGTTGGTTAGACGCTCGGACTTCACCTCAGAGGTCCGGGGTTCGATCCCTGAGCCGGTACCTCTTGAAATTTTTCTATGTACCTTTACCGAGGTTCTGGTGGTTCGGAACCCACCTTAAGCTGTAGGTCCCCCCATCATGCACTTGACTGCAACCCAGTCCGTGAATGATGGGGTAAAAACCAGGCTTTGCCCAATACGTCAAGGCACACGCTCTTATCAGATCACTTGATTGCATTATAATAATGCGTCCGTGACTGATAATACATACCGGGGCAAGCCCGTGCATAATATTCAAACAAACAAAAAATCCAACTCTAACCAACAATGCCTTCGACGTATTGGGCTACCTGAGAGAAAAATGAGTTTCCTCATTTTTTTATTCTTATATTATATAATATATAATATATATAATATATATATAATATTATACCGAAGGTGTTCTCGCATTGTCGTCGCGGTAGGGCTTGAGCTTTCCTCTCATGAATTTGAAGGCTATGTTGGCCGTAGCATTGCTACTGACAGGGTTTCCCATGCCAGACAGGCAGAAAACGAAGAGGAAAGTGACTAAGAGGAACACCAAAACCCATAAATGATAATGGAGAGTATTTTAAAAATTTTGAAACGCTTGTCGCTACCCGAGGATCGTCGGGGCGCCCCTGGAGCCACCGCTGGGGGCCACAGCATGCGGGACGGTGGTGATGGTGAGCTGCGAGATGGTCAGGCAGATCTCACTAATCAAACAGCTGGCCAGCAAGAACATCTGCGACATACGGTAAGCAGTGAAACATCAACTGCGTCTGCTGAGGATGCTTTGGCTAGCGTTAGCTATTTGCAGCCAACCACTTCAACAGAAATACCGTGGGAGAGCATCAAGTGGGATACCACAATGAATGAGGACTTGATGCGTCTCTATTATGAAAGTGCGAAGTTTGAAACATCACGCAAAAAAGGACAAAATTTCAGAACGAAATTTGCTGCAAAGTATCCTCAAATAGAGAAAGTCGCATTGAGAGATCTTATCGCTAAGGTGAAGGACATCAGGACTAATCTACTCATCTCAGAAGATCGAGCAATGGAGATTAAACAGCAGGTTGATTTGGAGTGGAAGAACAACGGCAATGAACAGCAGTTAGAGGAAGCCGCGTCACACGAACAAGCAGTGGCAATTGATGTTCTTCCTCAACCTGGTGATGATCCAGCACCACCACATCCTCCGGAGGTAGATGGCCTAATACAACCAGTGCCAGAAGCCGAAGTTCAGCAACCAAGGAAGCGATTAAAATGGACATACCATATGAACAGAGATGTGATGCGCTTTTATTTTTTGGCAAAGAAAAGTGGACAAAGTGTAAGGAGAGAACATCATCGTCTCTTCTTACTTAAGTACTCAGGGCTAGCCACAAGAATAAATGAGCAGAATCTAGCAGATCAAAAACGCTCGATATCTGTAAACAAATTGCTTTCGGCTGTTGAAATAGCTGCCATCGAAATGGAAGTGGAACAGCAGCTTCCTATTGATGAACTTCCATTGGAAGATGTGGAAAACGAAAACTTGATTGCAGCTGAAGACATAGGTGCTAGGGATAATGAACACCAAGTACCGGATGGACTAGAACCACATCCGGATATCCTAAACGATGATATGAACAGCGAAGTCCCAGAAAATCTACAGCACCTTGAAAGGAATTTTGGTCATGCTCTACTAGAGTTCAGACATGTAGAACCAACACAAAGGCATTCACTGCCCAAGATGAACATCACAAATGATCTGCGTGCACTAATAGAACACCTAAACAGCAAGGTTTTAGCTATGCATTTGAACGCAACACAAAATGCGTTAGAGGTGCAAACTCTTGTATACTGTGCAGCTGTGGCAACCGTTAGAACGTTGGGCCGCAGAACTAGGCGTATAAATGCAGTCTTCGCCCCAAGACTGGAGCGAGATCCGCCATGGAAGATCAGGTTGGATATGGATGTCAGCAAAGTAAGGTGCAAATTGGGTCGACTGACTCAATATAAAAAAGGAAATCGAACCAGAAAGCTGATACACCATGTTATTAAAATCATCCACCCTCGGTACATCGAGACATTGACACCAGCAATATTGGATGAGATTATAGGCTCCCAGCGGCAGAGACTTGATGTTCTTACTGCTAGACTGCGTCGGTACAAGAAAAGTAGTGCAAGAAGGCAACAAAATCGAACCTTTCAGACAGACGAAAGAAGGTTCTATCGTGAACTGAGTGTACAGCAAAATAACCAGCAAGACACCGAAGTCCCTCAATTGGAAGAAATGACTAACTATTGGTCAGACGTTTGGGGAAAAACTAACAGAAGCAATTTGGACACTGCGTGGTTCCAACTAGAGAAAGCAAGAGCAAGCAATAACCCTGAAATGGAGCTGACGAACATCACAGCTTTAGATGTTTCAGCGGTTTTGAAAAAAGCATGTAACTGGAAAGCTCCAGGTCCGGACATGGTGCACAATTTCTGGTATAAGTACCTGACTAGTGTGCATCCTGCGTTGGCACGGTGTTTTCAGAAGATCATCGAACATCCAGATCTGATGCCAGGCTTGATGCTGCAGGGTACTACGTATATGTTGCCTAAAAAACCAGACGCTCAAAATCCATCTGAATTTCGACCGATAGCCTGTCTTCCAACAATATATAAATGTCTTACAGCAATCATAGCAGATAAGGTTTATTCTCACTGTGACGAGAATGACATCCTTACAGAAGAACAAAAAGGATGTTGTAAAAACTCCCGAGGCAGTAAAGATCTAGTCACCATAGACGCTGTTGCCATGACGCAAGCTCGTAAACACCAAAGGAACTTGCACATGGCATACATTGACTACAAGCAAGCGTTTCCTTCCGTACCACATGACTATTCGCTTGAAGTCTTAAAAGTATACAAAATTTGTCCACGCATCATTGACTTCCTAAGTCGTGCGATGATGCTATGGGGTACAAGAATCAAGTATTTTGATCATGGACAACTGAGGATAACTAGATCAATACGCATTAAGACGGGTATATTCCAAGGAGACTCCTTCAGTGCATTATGGTTCTGTTTAGCGTTGAACCCACTGAGCAAAACTTTAAATAGCATGTCTCATGGGTTCCGAGTAAATGATAATGAGGATGGTCATCAAGTGACCCATCTTCTATACATGGATGACCTGAAGCTATACGCTAGTTCGGACGAGAAATTGCAACAAGTGATTGATGTTACAAAGCAGTTTTCCAATTATATCAACATGGAGTTTGGACTAGATAAATGCCGAACAGTGCATTTAATCAGAGGAGAATTAGGGACCGTAGAGATAGACAACGATTTCGGGAATGACATCGAGGCAATGGCTGAGGGCGAGTCATATAAATACCTGGGTATTCTTGAATCTAAGGGTATTCAACATACGATAGTTAAGAAAAGCCTAACGACTGCCTTCACTACAAGACTCAGATTGGTTCTGAAGAGTTCTCTTAACTCGGCACACAAGATCAGGGCAATCAACACCTACGCCATCCCTGTTCTCACGTACTCCTTTGGGCTCATCAAATGGTCGAACACTGACCTCGAACGATTAAACAGAATCATTGTAGATGTCAGAAAACTGTGTGAGTCACAAGTTACACAGTTGCGAGACTATTTTAACAGCAAGCGAGATGTTACGCTTTACAACACCATCTGTAAAGCGGATCTTGACTACACGCCCTTGAATTTGTCCTCAGAGGAGGCCTTGAATATCAGGGCACAAACCATAGAGGAATTAGAAACGCAATGGAGACAGAAAGCCATCCACAGCGAACACCCCAAAACGCTAGATCAATATGAAGTGGATAGTGAGGCATCCAATATTTGGCTGAGAAAGGGACTCCTGTATCCAGAAACGGAAGGATTCGTCATTGCGATTCAGGATAGAGTTGTTAGCACCAGGAATTATCGCAAACACGTGTTACATCAAGACGTGGTTGACTGGTGCCGATTATGTGGAGATACCAACGAATCCATCGAGCACATTATTGATGGTTGTCGCGTAATGGCTCAAAGAGAATATACGCACAGACATAATGATGTGGCGGGCATTGTACATCAACAACTTGCCTTAAACCTAGGACTCTTAACAGAATGGATGCCTTTCTATAGATACATTCCAATGTCAGTTTTAGAAAATGAAGATTACATCTTATATTGGGATGTGACTATCCAGACGGATCATTACATCCGAGCCAATCGACCTGACATCGTGATGCGAGAGAAAAAAGGTGGAAGAGTCTACATCATCGACATTGCTTGTCCGCTCAACCGAAATTTGCAGGCAACCTATACAACCAAGATTCATAAGTATAGCGAGCTAAGGCATGAAGCTAAGGCAATATGGAGGAATGTGAAACATGCATCTATTCATCCTATTGTGATTTCGGCTACAGGCAATGTGCACGCAAGATGCACTGAACATCTTGAACATTTAGGAGTCAGTAGGGTACTGGCGGCAGCTCAAAAGGCGGTTTTATTAAACATCTTTCGCATTGTAAGAAACTACCTAGACCATCAGGAAGCAAGTGACTAAGAACCTATGGCGTGATACATGGTAGCTCTAAGAAAGCATCCAGAAGCGACTGGTGTCACCTTCAACACTCACGGCCGCTGTGTAAGGATAACAGCGGCAAAGCCAAACTGCAAACTACATCATGCTTCTAATTTTGTACCTACAACATCATCGTAAATGATTTCAAACAACGTATTGAAATAACTTTTAACATCCTGATCTCATCAGTCACTTGACTTAGTCCGTGGCTATGACGAAAAACCGGGTTCATCCGAGAAAAAGTATGAAAAAAAAAAAAATAATACTTTTGTCGGTGCAACGTAAACACTACTGCCGGCCCTGGCGCGCACTGCTGTGGTCTATACTTCCTTTCCGTATGGAAACTAATAAGGCACTTAGATTTTCCTTTAGCGTGCTGACAAGCCTCGCTCTAGATTATATTTTCCCCACCCTTCGTTCCCAGAAACCCAGGGATTCCTATCGAAATTGAAACTCCAAAAATTCGCTCGAGTCTCGAAGGCCCAACAGTAGTGATTAAGGATTAAATGTGATTTTATAGTGTAAATTGTGAATTTGAAACTTATTCATGTGATTTAGAATATGAACTGGAATTAGGGCTTCTTTTCGACATTTAATTAAAAATGGACTTTCTTTTAAAAAGACAAGTCGACGTTGAACTTTAATCCATCTGTCCATGTCACTTTTAACGTTTTCACTATATTATGTCGAAATATGAGACAGGTATCCCATTATTACCAGTACATTACTGACCTTGTTATTAAAGTATACAAAACAATTCCAGATAAAGTATATCAGAAACTGTTTTTTCTTTCATCGACCGGTTTAATTTGCAATAAGTATTTCAGCAAATATATTCGGTCTTAAGGTCAATGATTAAGTCAAAATAAAAGCATAAAAAACATGTAAAAAACACATGAATGAAGAAACCTTAACGTTTCAATAAACACTGCGGGTCTTTCTCAAGACTCTTTATAACAGTCATTCTTGTATCGTTTGTCTGTAAACATCGTTTCAATTATGTGATACTTTCATAAATTATTGGAGCCTCTCCAAAATCTTTGAACAGAACTGATTTTTCGAAAAGGAGTTTTATATTTTTTTATCATTTTTATACAGGTATATAAGTCGGGACACTTGAGTCTGGGACACCCAGTACGGGTAAAGGTACCAATCATCGAGTACCCTCCTATTGTCCATTTCGAAAATTCAATTCTTCCTATTTTCACTATTCATTATTATTCATTTTTAATTTTTGTTTGTTCCAGAGACTTAATTGAGATATAAGCAATGCCTTTTACTCGAAAAAATGGTTTAGGTTAAGCTCATGTTCAGTGGATCAAATTTTATAAGGGACCCAACTATGTAGAATTTAGCCTTCATACAGTTTCCTTCCATTTAATGTAAAAACTTCCACTAAGAGTGAAAGTAATATACACTGCTCTCCTGTTACTGTACTGCCCGTTCTTCTGTAGGCTTCACGCTTGACTGCTTTTGTCTCCTCCCGTCACAGTCGTCCTGAAATTGATTTTTGCGAATAAATGAAATTAGAGGTCGTAATTTTTGGTCGATTTTAAAGTGTAAAAAAAGAAAATACTCTGCATAAAATTCCGCATCAATTCCTTGAGGCTGAATTTTAATTTTCGTTTTGTGTTAGATGTTATGTTATCAAACAATTCGAAAAAGTCAGATTTTCCAATATATTATTTTTTATCTTCGTGTAATCCAATAAAGTACAACAGAAATCAATAAAAATTGATGCACACATACAAATATCATAAGAATAAATTATTAAAGCAAAATTTTCGCTGTTATAAACAAATTTTTTAAACAAATAGACATTTATAGAATTTTTATAGGATTAAATATTTTCATGAAAAATCATCTTTAAATACACCACAATGTTATTTCACATTAAAAATGTTGTTAGGCATAAGTATTAGTCATTGTTATTAACAAATTATATAAACAATTGCATTATATTCGTGTGTTCTTATAGAAAAATATTTTTTCACAAAGCCTTGCTGGCCGATGACTTTTCTATATTATCTAGTTGTGAACTTTTATTCTAAATCAAGAATTTCAATTGTTATCAAGAAATCATTTAAACAATTGTTTATTAATTATTTAATTTATTATTTAATGCCATACAGTCGAACCTCGATAACTCGAACCACCAACGGAAGCAAAACTTCGAGTTATCGAAAATTCGAGTTATCGAGGTATTACTGTACCTTGACGAAAATCCCGGGGCCGATAAATGTCTTCGAGTTATCAAAAATTCGACTTATGAAGGTTCGAGTTATCGAGGTTCGACCGTATTTAGTTTATTTATTTATTTATATTAATTTATTGTTTAATAACATAACATTTAACACAAAATGAAATTTGAAATTCGGCCTCAAGGGATAGATGCGAAATGTTATGCAGAGTATTTTCTTTTTTTGAACTTTAAAATCGACCAAACATCACGACCTCTAGCTTAGTTTGTCCCCGAAAATCCATTTCTGGACCACTGTGTCCTGAGCGACCCTTGACGCCCTATACGCTCGGATAGTATGTGCCGTGTCAGAAGTTGTTCACATCGCGGTTCTCTGGGCATATAATGTGCCGGGTTCAGAGATTTTATACGCGGTCCTAAGTTTTGACATAAGAAAACGCGCATCACTATGCCGACCAGACCCGAGGCCGCCGCAGTAACGCGAAATGAGTGTAATCTTTAAAAAATCGATAGGAGTTTTGGAGGTATACTAAGTCATTTGTATTCCCTGGAATAAAATAAATGCATCTACCAATATTGGTCATTACTATCACTGTAAAAACGGGAGCAGAACAGTAGACGGCTGTGCCCATTTAATGACCCTCCTATGGTATCTTAGGTATGGAAGGTTCCAAGAAAGAATTAAACTTCCAGCAGCCGACTTAAACGATATATGTGTTGTCGCAGAACTCTCAGATGATGAGTGTCCACCATCATCTGAAGTTTAAACGTCATGGCATATCTAAGCCGAAAACTTATAGAAGGCTAAATTTTGTAGGGTCAGCCCTATTATAACTTTTATCAGCGTATACAAATCTATAAAAATACTCTGAATTTCTTTATAAAAATTATTCAAAGAATAATTAATTCTTATGAATTTACAAGTCATCGTTGCAAAGAGTCACCGGAAAAACATTCTGAATTGATTGCGTAAAAAATTGAGCCTATTATTTGGAAAATAGCCAGACTCTGAATTTTGTTTTGAAAATTGTTTCATTAATTAATATTTCTTGTAAATTTGCAAAGTGTCATAACAAAGAGTCATCGGAAAAATATTCTTAGTTGATTCCGTAAATAAATCGAGCCTATTTTAAAGTTTAAACAAATCGCAATCAATGTCAAATCTAAATCAAAGAAAATCAAATAAACAAATCAAAATCTAAACAAAAATCTTTCCGAAATTATAAATTCTTTTATCATAAAAAAAACCTCCAAATCGAATGAATAGTGTAGACTAGAAATTGATTTCTCCATAGAAACTTTTGCTGCCTCACTGTGGGTGGTTTTTTTGGAATCTGAAAATCTTTTTGCTGTGTTAGATCTGGGTGTATAAAAACATAAGTTCTTTAGAAAACCCGAACAATTTTGTCAGGTTTTACGTAATTTTGACTGATTTTGAGGTCACTAAAAATTTTAATAAAAAAAAATTTGAAAATGTTTCTACTGGCTTAGTTCAGGGTGATCGAGAACCACACTCCTGTAGAAAACCTTGCCAATTTTATCAGTTTTCACGTATCTTTCACCATTTTTGAGATAACTAAAAATGTTGACTTATTTTTTGTATTTTAAACCTTTCTCTGCTGGGTTAGTTTAGGGTGGTTGATCTCTCTGTATAAAACCATGAAACGAGCGTCAAGGAACTTGTATGTGACCTAAATATTTCTATTTTATGAGCATATGGACGTTCCTTATAAAGGGATAATTGTATTATGACTATCGCTTCTTATGAAAGCAAAACTCTCGAATTTAAATAATCGCGCCTTATACATTGACAGCCAATTACGATAAAGCGAGCTAGTGACTAGAGCGAGCTAGAGGATATATTAATAATTTCTAATTAATCTTGAAATTGATTACAAATTACGGTGATTGTTGAAATGGGATCTAAGTAATTTTTTTAATTTTCGCTGATATTATTGTTTAAAATATAACTTACGACAAAAATAGGTTAAACCTTATCAAAAAGCTGAAAATAATTTCAAGTACGTGAAAGGGCAATAATTTTGTGAAATTAAAATAATACAATAAAGCAAAACATCTTTCAGTAAAGAAAAATACAAAGAAAAATACCAGCTAAATCATGACCCATATCTCATTGTCGAAAAAGGATCTAAATATCATGAAAACAAACAAAAAATTTCGATAAACGTCACTCGGAAAGTAGATTAAAACGGGAAGCTATGCTTCATTTCCTGAATAGACATATAGAATATACATTGTACATCGTGGAAAAGGGAATTAAAATGTTCTTTATAACTTTATTAGTGTATGACCATTTTTCGTTATCGAATACCATTCCAATCATAAATCACAATAATTTATGTAGCAAATAATTTCTCTGTACAACAGACTGATACACTTGAGTATTTGTAAAATAAATTATTCCTAACAAGTAAATACAATTTTAGACGCGAACATTGTTACACTTAACGCTCGTGTTAAGCACGTTTTCGGGCATAGCCAACAGCGGCCTTCAACATATCTCTAGGCAATCCAAGCGTAAACAGTCAGGGCCGCTGAACGCTGTCAGTTGGATTGCCAGGCAAGTCGTAACTTGATGCAAGTAACGCGCGGATAGTGCGTCTTTCCTGCTTGTTCGGCACGCTTGAATCAGCAAGCCTCCCTTGCTCCGCAAATCACCACTTTCCGAGGCCATCACTTCTAGGAATAGCGTAACATGTTGTGTCCCTTTACAGTATTCTCAAATTGAAAAAACATTTTAATTTTAATTTGTCGTGGTTCTGAAAAAAAAGGTTTGATTTGAAAATATACCCAACAGCCGAGGCCAATTACAGGGTAAATATAGCTCAATTGTAATAATTCAATCCCTTGATGTTTACCTTAAATTTTAATACATATAATACACCGAAAAATAATCGCTCTTCGTATTTGTACGCTTTACGAGAAATTATAAAATGTTGTCCTTCTGTTTTGAAGACTGAGCAAGAGTCCGTTAATATATCTAAATTAGAATTATTCCCTGTAGAGAACAATATCATTCATGATGGTGTACACATTTAAAAAATCGATGAATTCCTCATGAAGTATTTTAGCTTTACATATTATTTTTGCCCCGATTGCATTGACAGCCGAAATCGGAGAGGATCCAAGTTTATTTGGCACGACTTAAAATTGATATCTATAGCTATAAGCCCCCCCCCCCCCCCCGCCCTGCCACCGCAATCGAGCCCTCTCTATCTTTCCTATAACAATCATAGTAATCACTATCAATTAATTCATTCGTTGATAAATTATCTCGCAGCCAATTTTCAGTTAGCAAAATTATATTCTACTCCATTATTGTACAATCATTATACAACTCAATGTGCAATAGTAGTAATTACTACCAAATAATTCACTCGTTGATCAATTATCTTCAAGCTAAGTTTCAGTTAACAAAGTTATATTATATTCACGTAGCCCGATGAACGATTGTACCTCCCTTATTATATTAATAAGTCCTCTGGTGTTTTGGTAGTACACACGTACTAAGAGCTCCTTTCTGTGCTTGTTGCCTTTGAGTCGATGGTGGTGACTCCTTTTCTGTAACCAATCCTGAGGTTTACTTCTCCTGCCTTCTTCCTGGCGAAGATAGGCATCGACAAGGCCGCTATCTCCTTCTTTTGCTTTCTTTTTCGATTTGGAACAAGTCTGATATTGTGAAGGTTCTGTAATTTTCTCGGATTCTTCTGTATTTCGGAGAATGCTTTAAGAAGTTTTCTTGGAGCTTCTGCTGAAGAAATTATTATTTTCACAGGTCTCCGAGCAGTTGGATTCTGAGACAGTTTACCAACTCTTTTTATATAGACTCCTGCCACATCTAGAGTTTAATGGATTTGTAAGCAGACATTTGTGATAACCCTCGTGAAAAGAAATAATAGCTAAAGAAAACGGTATAGGCCTGTCTGAAACATGTCTTGAACAGTCATATTCTGGTCCCCAGAATACGTTATGACCCTGGAATTAACGCAAGTATAAACTTTACTGAGGGGTACATACTAGAAAAATACTAAATCTTATTTGAATCTAGTATTGGAACGGTATTTAGTTGGTATTTCTTTTCATGACGGAAAACCGTACTCACTTTGACAGGAATTTTAGATTTATTTTATTTTTTTTAAATTTTTATACAGCCATATAAGTCCGGACACTTGGCACTGGGAGACCCTGTATATATATAAATTTTTATACAGAGGAAAAGGGATAAGATACCCTTTCTACGTTGTATTTTATATTAATGGGCATTTTAATAATTAATTAAAATCCTTTTCGAAAATCATCATACTTCGTAATCAATTTTAAGCATCATTAGAGATTATTATTAATATAATTTGCATTACAGAATTTAGTGTAGCACATGCAATAGGCCCTTTTTGTGTATTTACTTTCGTTTTGACCGAAACATTGCTCAGGCCCCTTTTTGACAAACGACTTAAATTCTTAAACAGATACATTAAGCCCTAGACTTCGTTTTCGTTCTGAAGTTTCGGTTTCGTGGTAATCACCAATATATGAAATGGTTGGAGAGCTTCAATGTTTTATAAGAACGTCCACATAAATATTTTAGGGGGAAAAAATTGTTGGCTATATTTTCTGCCAGCGTAAATTCTAATTTGAGTGGACTAATAATAATAAATAAGAATATACACAAAATCGTAATCGCTCTAAATTTTTTTTAATTCAATGAACAGAGAATTGATATTTATTTACTTCTCCTATCAACGATTTTTCGTTTTTATTTTCAGTTTTGGGCGAGGATAATATCCAAATGACTACTGAGCAAGCTGAAGAATACCTTGTGTAAGTTATTCTCAATGTTCACAAAAGAAATATCAACTCGACAAAAAAAAAATGCAAGGAAAAATAACATTGATATCAAGACATTTGATGAGTTTCGATTCTGGACATATCGGTTTCAAAACTACAATACTTTGTGCGAATTACCTCAAACAAGTGCTTCTATTCGTCTTCAATTTTAAAGGCCTTTCTGTAAAAGTTATATTCAAGTTAATAGCTTGAACTCACATTGCACCAAGTTAAATCCCTTGTTATTTGGGTACCTTTAAGAAGATGACCCCCTTGCACCTGATAGGATTGTGAATTTGTGCTCGCCGGTTAAAGTACTAGTTCTCAGTTGCGATTGCAAGACATTGCCTGACACGGAGACACCACGGCTCATGGAATTTAGATTTGGCCCATACTTTTGTTGATGAAGGAGCATCACCAGAGATGAAATTTAGCAAAGCCATTTGATGCGCTGCTCAGCCGTTTTTGAAAAAACGGTTTTGAAATTTTAGCCACAGTCCTTACACTCGGAAATTATTTTGTTGGTCAGTCGGCGAGATAGCTCAAGTGGTAACGTCTCGGAGTTGCGGTCAAGAATCTCGCTACTTGTTTTTTTTTCATTGCTTTAAAAATATTTTTTTTATTAAAAATGATTACATTGCAATTTTATATCGCTGTTAAGAAAAATAAAAAATGTTTAATGCTTTTTTTCTCAAGAAAACTCGTTTTTTCAAAGCTAAAACATTCTTTTTCAAAATTTTGTTTCAATTGCAAGGTTTCGTATTTACATATTTTTTAAGCTGTTCATTTTCTTAATTTGAAGTATTTTACTTCTTTTTGTAAAATTAAATTGTATATTTAAATAGGGTTTGATTTTTTTCTTACAAAAATTACCAAAAATTATATACAAAAAATAATCATTTTCATCAAGAAATAAAAATAGTGCAGGTAGTGAGATTTGAGACTGCAGCGTCCGAGATGCTACCACTTGAGCTATCTCGCTGGTTGACGAACAAAATAATTTTCCGAGTATAAGGGCTGTGGCTAAAATTTTAAAGCCGTTTTTTATTCGAAAACTTCAAATTTCATCTCTCGTGATGCTCTTCATCAACAAATGTATTGGCCAAATCTGAATTCCATAAGCCGTAGTGTCTCGTTGTAAGTCAGTTGCGGAATCTAAACATTTTTCACATGACAAAAGTTCAAGGTTTGTGAAAAGCTGTATCGATTATGAGTAGTACTTGATTAAATTAAACAAATTCCGTTGCAAATTAACTTTGAAATTTAAAGTAAATACCAATTTTTATTTCTAGTTGAATAATAATTTTTTTGAGTTAATCCAATAAAATTTAAATAGGGCAGTACCCATTTGATCGCCGTTTACCTGCTTGCTCTACCCTCACTACCCAACTTCGTCTCGCGCAACTGAGGGATCTGCAGACTGCTGCCGCTGACCCTTGCCAACGGGGATCCCTTTGTACTTAATGAGGAATAAGTTACGAAACATAACCTTTTTTAATTTTGAAATTATTAATCTAGAAATATTGTATTAGAAGTCTGCGATTTTTGGCAATTCCAATGATATGTTACTTGCCTTATTAGGTTGAATATTAAAATAATTGCACTGGTAGAAATTTCAGTCTTAATTTTGTGGAATGTGTTCGAAAGTTTTATGTAAAATATTTGTTGGTCCTAAGAAGGACCGATTATTTTGTAATTTCCTCCATGCTTGAAATAAGCTAAACCATGTACCTTCGTTTGAAATATTTAATGGCCTTAAAAAGGACCGATGAAAAGAATCGGTCCTTAGCACCATCAAATATTTTAAATAAAGTCAAAATACAGCAAAGTACCTTTTATTTTAAGGTCCTTGAAACGTACCCGACCAATTATTTTAAGGCTGGAGGGGCCCCCACCTCTACCGCGATTCGGCAGTTTATTTTTATCAACGACGTTCATTGGCTGTCCTGGCCTTGTATCGCTGCGTTTGCGCTAAGCAACTTTTTCAACTACGCCCAAAAATTCCTAGAACTGTTGGCCCACGCTCAAAATATTTCGCGGAGTAGTGAGTTTTCCAGCATGGCTTCGCGGCCATGCTAGGCTAGACGTGGAAATGGCAGCCGTCAGGATGGTTAGCATATGTGGGACTGCCACTGCACACGGGTTTTCGGAGAAAATATTCTAAACGTAAAAGTAAATTACAAAGGTATGAATATTAATAGTTTTTAAGTGTAGAATTCTAGGATAGGTGGAAATGTCAGCCGTCAGGAAGGTTATCACATGGGACTGCAACTTCATACGAGTTTTTATTCTAAACACAAAGGTAAGTTATGAAGGTCTCGATAGTAATATTTTTCAAGTGTCTCGCGAAATACAATTAACTATCCGAAATTCGTGCTGAGAGTACCCGGTTTGAATCAAATCAATCTGATTTACTTTTACGTTTAGCATATTTTCTCGAAAACGTCGTAAGGCGTATTCCCATGCCGTCGTGAAGAAATACTCAATTCAAGGCTTCCCGCTCTTCGGGCACCTTTTTTTCATTGGTCAGCCACTGCCACGGGCGTGACCGTACATGGACCGTGGTTGGAGGTGAAGAAACTGCGCAACTTAAAATAAGTGCGCGTAGGGTGGTTAAGCTAAGTAAACTCTAAAATAAGCGATCTTTGAAATAAACGGAAGTTTACTGTAGTAGCATCACTCAATAAAGTTTCAAATTTTGTCAGTAGTGGTGTGAGTCCGAGCCCTGCAAGATATATTTTTTAAAAATTTCAAGTACAGTGCATTATAGGAAATTCCTTAGTTGTAACTGAAAATTAAGTAATATTATTAAAAATAAATAAAAAATGTTATTGCTAGATAAATAATAATTTTTTCGTAGGAGACTTGAATCTAGAGTCTTTGGCAACTCTTTTCAGTCCCGCGCCGTAGCCTCTACATTTTACATGAAGAGGAAAGCAAGGGTTACGGGGTGCGACTGAAAAACAGGTCCTAACAACTCTAATTCGTTATACCCCGTTTTTCTAAAAAACTTGGCGTCATGGAGCATTTTTGTTGCCGGATTTGGAATCAGCCTTCAAAAATCTATCAAAAATTACCGGAAACAGTCAGAAGACAAAAAAAGGTAATTTTTCTAGGACAGTGTAATTTATTGTTCAAGTTATTATAATTAATTTTCAATTACAAGAATATATTACAATAAATGATAATAATAACACTAATTTTATTATTTATTGATAATTGAAAGTGGAAAGTTGATACTCTGTTTCAGTTGATTCATGGCTGAACAAAAAGTAGCTAAATTTGTAGGACCCAGGGCATGAGTGGTTTATCTACACCCGGCCTACGCCGGTTGTACTCAAATTTTGTCATGAGTTTTACGTTCTTTTTACCAAAAAAAAAGAAACTGTTCTAACAATTAATGTTTAAATGTTACAAAAATATAAACAAATCTATTTAATTTATCAAAAGAAATCAAGCAAGAAATTCGGAACTTGCAGGTGTGAAAGACTACACACGCTTCTTCCGAACTAATTTTCACTCAAACGAGCAGACTTAAGTTTTTATCTTATAAATCATGTTTTGGGGATGCCTCCTGAGTATTTTTACCGAATCAGTTTTCGTCTTCAATTGTACGTTGCTGGTGCATTTTACGTGAAAGTTCTGAGATGCATAATAAAAATGTTTGCTTTCCGAACAATTAAAAAAAAAAAATGTTCTAGCATAAATATGTGAATGCCTAAGTTGTACCGTTTTAAACTATTAATATGATTTTTGTCACGAGATTTGCCACTTTATTCCTGGAATAAATTTTCCCTATCTATATAACCATCGAATGCTCGAGATCTGCCACTTTAATCAGAAACTCATATATTAAAAAAAGTTCAGTCTCACCGAGTATTCAAATTTTTTGTCATTAGATAATTATTTACGTAGAAAGTGGTACATCTGATATTTTTTGCCTTTGATATATCCCATATTTTCAACGACCATCGTTTTAATCCTCAAGCATGGTTTGCGATTTGAGCCTTCCGTTTTTCCAAAAATAAGTCGGCCAACTTATCCTCGGAAATTGGATCTTTCAAATTTCAAATTCATGTTTGCCGCGAATTTACTTCAACTTTCATTTATTTTAAATGAAAGATGGTTCTCGACTTTTCGGTTGCTAGTTAGGAATAACACAATAAGTTTATTTGAGAAACGAGATTTTCAAATGTTTTAGATGTAGGCTTCAACTGTCTCAACGGTTGCTATCGGGGAAAAATCGTGAGGAGAGTTAGTAGCTTGTCGAGCGAGAAGCGAGTCGGATCATTAGACAACGATTTTTCACACCGGCTAATCGTTCGATTAGATTTGTATCTCTAACCTTATTAATTAAATCCAGTGTTTTGCAGTTGCTAATTTCGGTTTCTCTTTATTTCCACCAGTTTTCTTTTTTTTTCCCCCATCAACCATCAAATTTACAGTCGAGTATTTAGCGACCAGCCAAATTCAACAGGAGTCATCCGGGATCCAGAATCTTCCAACTTCGATGGTGTCGGAGGTGGTCCATCAGCGACTGAGCCCTGAGGTTAGTGATGAAATGTCGATTATTCTGGCCTGGTTAGAATAAACGAGCGGACGGTTAGCATCTCGTTTCTCGGCAGTGCGTGGCGCGATCGCGTTTTCGTTCTCGTTCGTTCGCTTGGGATCGGCGGTTGCCAGTCACCGGACTGTCGACCGAACGACCTAAGGAAGGGCTCGATTCGGGAGTTATCACCACGAGGTCGTGACTTTCGATCGAGTCTCTCGCGTTTTCTTCTTTCGGTTGTTCGGGTCGCAATGTTTACTTTTTATTTCCAGTTTTATTGACTCGTTCGTTCTTCTTTTTTTTTCCCCCCCCGTTTTTCCTCCCTTCGCGCGGACCATTTTTGTTTTCTTGAGTTTTCTTCATCACCATGTCTGATTGAGCTTAATCTCCCATGTACTCTTCCAACCAATCGATACGCTCCGGTGATCGGAATTCAGCGTGACAGCGGCAGCATTTTCGGCCCGTTTCATTCCCGCCTTCTGTCTCGTATTTCCCACCGGTAGGGCCGTCCTTCGAAGCGTCTCGTGTACCCAATGAAAGAGTATCCCAGAAATCCTACAAGCGTCCTGGAAAACCCAGGAAACGAATAAATCGCAGACGGAGGAATAGTAGGAAAAAACAGCTCCTTACATCCCAGGAAGTAGCAAATTCCGCTCTTCCCACTGGGTCTTCATCTCCGCCTCCCCTTTCCGTAACCACGAAGCCGTTAGATCCCGGTACCGCTTCTCCACCTAGGCTACCGTCTCCACGCCTGGTTTCCGCCAGTTCGGAATACGACCCGCAGTACCCCGATTGCTGGTTCGATTCTCTCGGCCCGGAATACGACCCAGAAAGTCCAGCCTTTTATTCGGTCGGAATTCCGAAAGAGCGAATTCCGGAATTTCCACCGAGTTTCTCCCCTCTCGCTCCACCCCGCCTCCGCCTGGAAGCATTAACAATCCCGGCTCTAGTCGAGCCCCCGACCGAAAATCTCCCCTCGGCGACGGAACTTTTTCGCAGGTTAGAAAGAGGTTTGGAAAGTCCTGACAGGGAGCTTTTACTCATCCCCGTGGAAAGCTCACCGGTGAAGTTCTCCCCTTCGCCCCGAAAGATTTCGGCCAGGCGTACCTTATTCTGGGAAACAGCAGTTTTTCCTCAATTTCTACCATTTTGCCACAAAGGAAGGGTTTTAACTTCTTCCACCCCCCCCCCCCCCCATTGATGACCGAAAACCCTATCACCTTTTTGCATATCATTGATAATTTTTGGCATGAACAACTGAAGGATTCGAGAACTGCCAGCGGAGCGTTCTGTGCAAGACCTTATACCCTGGGCGATTATAGAATAGCTAATAATTTAAGTTTAATACTTATAATTAAATTACTTCGAATTTATGTTTACTTAATATTTTCAATCGTTAATATATGAAATTCTTTGGCATCAATTCTAAATCTTTGAAATTTGACAAAAAACTGAAATAAGTAATAGGTAAATATTTTGGTCAGCTTTCTGCTTGAAACTTTCAACGTTAAATTATTTCAAACTGAAATCGTTTAATGCTAAACAACTTTGATTTGAAATCATATATCGAAACATTGAAAATGACTTAGTTTAATTTCTGAATCTTTCAAAATTGTATTGTTTGTAAATAATTAGCTGTCATAGTTTAATTTAGACCAATTTTCAAGTAATAAAAAAGAATTGCGCCAAGAAGTTAAATTTTTTTTAAAAATTTATTCTATAGAGGAAAAAATTGTATAAAAATTATGTTTGTATAGTTTTCAAGGCAACAAGTAAGCATACAAAATTAAAAATAATTCTAAATATTCCTGCTTAATACAGCAATTCTTTTTCAGTAAAGAAAAAATTAATTTTTTGGATTTGGCTAGATTAACATTGATTATTAAAAAGTTGAAAATTTTGTTATCTGAACCTTATTCAGTTTAAATTAGAGTAGCAAGCCATAATTGTATTTTTTTAGGCACAAGTTCTGTTATTGATAATAGCAGTGTGAAAATCACAGATGCGGCAGAATTTATGAAAATTATAAGTAAAAAAATTAGTTTTGAGACATAAAATGATCTCGTGTTATTCTAATTTAAACTGAATAAGTTTAAGGCAAAACATTTTTTTAACTTTTTAAAAATAAATGTCAATCTAGGCGAGTTCAACAAAGTAATTTCTTCTTGATTAAAAACTAAGTCCTTCATTCTGTAGGAATTTTTTTCGTTATTTTTAAGTTTATATGCTTACTTTCTACCCACAAACAGCACGAAAAAATCTACAATTGTTGTACCCCTAGAATAAAATTCAAGCATTTAAAATTTGTTTAAGTTTTGAATAATAATATTGTTGAGCGCTCCTAATTAACATTAGCATAATATTGTAGGCTTTAAATGTTTTCAAAAAAAAAGCTTGAATAAATCGATTCTCTATTGTAAATTTTCGTCGAAAGGAAATAGTTGTGCAATTTCCAGTTAATAGTGAAACATCCAAAGTGTAAAGTTTCAAATTTAAATACATGAACGCTATAGCATAGACTACATAGTATTTAAAATTTTTAATTCACAGCTTTCAAACTCCAAAAATTAAAAATTGTATGTCTTTTGTTCAACATTAAGAGTTTTATATTTAGAACAATGAAAATTTGGCAGATTCAAAATGAAATATTAAAAAACCTTCAAAAAATGGGTACGTTCGAGGGTAAATATTTTTTAATTAAATATCCTCAAAATTATAAACTTTAATTTCCAATGTACAACAATGAAAAAACGTTTTAAATTTGTAACACAATATCAGAATTGAAAATGTCGAAATGAAACATTCAAAATTAATTATTGCATACTGATACATGTTCAAAGTGTAACTATTTCATTATATAATATAGTCAATTCTAAATCCTGCAAAATTTAAAAATTCCGAAAAAGCATTGAACATTGAATATTTTTAAAGTAGCTTGCCAATTTTCCATGCCTCTTCCCAAATTAATCTCTGGAGAAAATGAAAAAATTGCCTTATAAAAAACGATGCGAGAAGTAGTCATTCCGAATTCAATTATTTTAAATTTCCTATCTGATAATATATTATTTAAGTGTATAAACTATACAATTTAAAATTAGAATCATAGCAATCTTGTTCTATATTTTTATATTATTAATTAGCAATGCAGCGTTTCCCGCGCGCTGTAGCGCGTGTATGATTTTACTAGTTAATAATGATAATCGACAAGTTAGTGTTCGCAGCTAGTACCTTCTGTTCGCAGCATGAAGTTGGCTCGCAGAGATTTTTAAATTACTAAAAAATGGTATACTATCAAATTTAAAGCCTTTTGAACTAAAAATTTAAAACTTTCTAAACTCGAAATATAAAAAAAATTCATTTCCTTTTTCTAATTAAGAGTTTTATATTGAGAGCAATAAAAATTTGGCAGATTCCCTGATTTCCTGAAAATCTCTGAATTCCTTAAATTCTCAAAAATCTTTGATTTTTCTGAATTCCTCGAAATCCTCGAATATTGTAAATTCCCTGAATTTCCGAACTTTATTGAATTCGTTAAAAGCTCTAAAATCTCTGAAATTCTGTAAATTCAATGAAATCTTTGAATTTTTGGAATGACTGATAATCTCTGAATTCCTACGATTCGGAATTCTCAGAATTCCTTTAATATTTTAAATGCCTTGCATTCTCTGAATGCGGGAAATCTCGGAAATTCTCTGAATTCCTTAACTTCTGAGAATTCTTGCATTTCTCTGAATTCCTTATTTTCTCATAATTCCTTAAATTCCCTGAATTCCTTCAATCCTCTGAATTCCTTAAATCCTCTAAATTTATTAATTTTTCTAAAATCTTCTAATTCTCTACATTCCCTGAAATCGTTGAATATTCGAAGTTGCTTGAATTCTCTGAATTCTCTGAATATCCTGAATTTGTTGAATATTCTAAATTTCTCGTATTCTCTAAATTCATGAAAATATCTGAATTTCCAGAATTCCTGAAATTCCTTGAATTCTCAAAATCCCCTGAATACCTTAAATATTCTGAATTCTCTAAATTCCTTGAATTTCCAAAATGCTCTCAAATTTTCTGAATTCCCTGTAATCCTTGAATATCCTGAATTCCTTAAATATTCCAAATTCTTTGAATTCCTGTAATATTCTGAATTCTCTGAATTCCATGAATATTCCGAATTCCTGAAATTATTTGAATTCTCCAAATCCCCTGAATTCTTCAAATCTTTTGAATTCCCCGAATTCATAGAATGTCTTGAATTCCATAATTTCTTCTAAATTCCTCTGAATTCCTCGGAACTCTTTGAATTATTTTGAAGTCCTTGGAATTGAGTGAGTTCTAGGAATTTAGGAAATTCCACAAATTCAAGGCATTCAGATAATACAGGCCATTCAGATAAATTAAAATATATCTGGGTTGAAGAGCATACAAAAGTGTAGCTATGCCGAAAACTTGACACCTACTCCCTCAATCTGAATTATAAGTAATCAATCAAAAATCACTGATTAAGAAGTCTTATTAAATTCGAACAATAAGCTTTACTAAATGAATTAGCATTCTGCTAGTTAACATTGTGAGAAAAGCTCACTAAAGCAATTACTAACTGACTTCGGTCGATAAAAATGATCATTTTCATTTTGTGCTCTTGACTTTCAAATAATGAAGATTCAGATATATACATGTAATTCAAAGGGCAATGGGGCTTAAAATATGAGTGGTAAATATTCTATCCATATATAAAGTGAAAAAATTATTAAAGTTTCGGTTTTTGAAACAGGAAACTGCATCCTTGAATCGCAGATGTTCACACCTTTGTATTTGGTATGTATCACTTTGCGAGCTTCCAATTTTGAATTTGGAATATATTCAAATTGAAATGAAACATTGAAGTGCTGTAAATTTCAAAGAGCACCTTGGTGAGAGATTTTTGCATTTTCATTTGTTTATTTATTATATGTTTACTCAAAGTATGAGAAAATATAGATTTTTCAATAAATAATCATTTACTGTTTAACAACGGTTCGCATATAATAAAAATAATGTTAAATCAATGCAAGAGTACTCCTAGAATACAATTAATTTGGTTATTGCTTGTTTTTATTATTATAAATAAATTACATTAACAAATAGCCACACATTGTAATTTTTTTTGAACAAATTTGTTCTTGAATGAAAATGCCTTAAATTATAGCGAGAGTGACTGTTAGCCACAAGTTTCATAAAACATTAACCATAGTAATTGTTATAAAAAAGTTTTTGCAAAAATTTGGAATTTTTCTCTTACAGCCTTAGGTAACCAATAAATGGATCTGGTAACATGGATCAATAAATGGCTTTTTTAAATACATGAAAATTTTGTAAAATTTGAAATTAAATAAATAGATAATGACAATTATTTATTTTTAATTTTACATACAAATGGTGATCGCAAATATCTCTCACAAAAATTGAAAGCCATTTTAATGCAAATAAAGTATTTTGCAGGCCAAAAGCCAATGTTTTATATTTAATTATTTATATATTTATATTTCTTCACAAAATCAACAATTTCTATATTTTAACAAATATCCTTCAACCTATGTTCTTCTCAAGAATATCTGCATCAATTCAAATGATGAAGGAAAGTCCGAAAATGAAAAACCACAAATTCCAAAATTTTCCAAACAAATTATTTATAATGTTTTATAGAAATTGTTACTGACGATCACTCTCACAACAATTCAAAGTATTTCCAGAGAAGAACAAATTTTTTTTCAATACAAATTACAATATTTTTAAACACATACAAATTGTAATATTAGAAATTAAATAACAACAATTGTTTATTGTCAATTTTACATAGAAACAGTTACTGCAAATCCCTCTCGCAGAAATATAAAGTAGTTTTAGTGAAAAAAAATTATTTTCCAGGCCAAAGTTTCATGTTCACTTATTTTATTTCTTTACAAGATCAACAATTGTTGTAGTTTAACAAACATAATCAAACATATATCACTTTTCCGAATATCTACATCAATTTCACTGATAAAGGAAAAACTGAACTAGAAGAAACCACAAATTCAAAATTTTTGCAAAAAATTGTTCGTAACGATTAAAATTGTTGATGTTTCATGAACATTGTGACTAACAGTCACTCTCACAATAATTTGAAGCATTTTCGTCTGAAATCAAATTTTTTTCAACAAAAATTACATTCATAATTTCAGTTTTTTTAACCGGCCTGCATTTCAAACAATAAAAGGGTGAAGGTTCCGGGTAATGCGACGCGCTCCGGGGTGTCTGCCTCGTATGTTTGACATGGGTCGATGGCCATCCCGCGAAAATGAACATACAGCTAACACTGAGCGCCACTGTATTTTTCCCCTATTGTTCTTTTCTTTTTGTTTATAACATCTAATATAAACATTTTTTTTTAAACCGGCTCTGGTCGGCAAACACACACTAATATTTAGATGAGGTATGCAAAATATCAGACAAAAATATTCAACCGTGTGGCTGAGAACTTGAATCTCGTTTTCTAACTCTGATAAATTCCCTTAAGCATGAGTTTCGGCGTTTGCGTTCGAGCGTGCATTTCTTATCAATTGTAGGATGCCTAGATATTTATGCAACTCGACCTTTATCATTGTTTCAATGAGCGCCTGATTGCCAAGCCCCAACTCCGAGTTCACTGCTCTAGTTAGTAATCGTGGGTCACCAAGGGAAAGGGTTGTTTATTATCAACGTATGTCACGTGTTTTACACTTCTTGAGCTGTACGTTTTTTAAAAATCATCGGCGAAACCGAGTCGTCCAAACGCCATACCCACTTCTGTCGGATTCGCGTTTGACATGCAATATTGTTAAAGATTCTTGTTCAGTCTGATCTCCTGATTCCGAATCTGCATGATACCACTCTGGCATTTATGGCGTTCTCGAGATATAAGCGATTAAGTAAATTTTCATTATCAATTAATTATTACATTACCATACAATACATTAGAATTTTTCTTCTGCACTTTTGTAGACGAAAAGAAGAATAATAAAAGTTGCCCTGACACTTATTCGATGAGATTAATAGTTTTTGTAAAAAAAGCGCTTATAGGTAAAGTAGTGGACAAAAATTATAATTCTTTCTATGCTGGGTAATATTGTTTTATTTGAAAAAAGTTTTGGTGGAATTGAAAATATGTGTTGAAACGAACAATTTTCAAAATGGACGCTATTTTTTAAAGTTAATAATTTTAAAGATAGGTTTTAATTTACGATCGAGAAACTCCTTTTAATTAGTAGTCGTGTTTCTCGGAAGAAATTTGTTTTATTATGAAACGTTTAACACAAAAGCGTTATTTACTCAATAATTATATTTCCGTATAAAGTAGATGAAAAATTAATTATTTTTATATAATTAGGCGTCAACGTTCCTACAGTTTTTTTTAACTTGACACAGCTTCGCAGGAAAAAAACATAGAGGAGTCAAAATTCGCATCGTGCTTCTTTGAAGCTCTCTGAAAATAGTCATATGATTGGAAATCGAAATATATTAAAATCCGCACCTGTAGAGGTAGTGAAAAGATCTTGAATAAAATCGCATCTAACTTTGGTTCTATACATCCTACGAGGTTGGGATGAAATTCGAATAATTTCGAAAGTGAATTGGAATCCATTCATAATACTTATTTTGTTAAATTCTTATTCCCTGTAGAATGATCAATGTTAATTTTTTGTTGGACATCACCTGTCATTAAGTACAATAGGCTCCCTGCTGGGCTGGCATGAGCACGTAGCGCCAACATGTGCACCGAAGGGTCAAAATGCAAAGGCGTAGGCCTACATACTTTATGCTATGTACTTATGGCGGCGCTGAGTATGTATGTATGTAAGCCTACGCCTTTGCATTTTAACCCTTCAGTGCACATGTTCGCGCTACGTGCTTATGCCAGCCCAGCAGGGAGCCTATTGTACCTAATGACGGGCGATTTAAAAAAAATTAAATTAACATTGATAATTACACAGGCCTACAAAATTCGATGAAATACTACACCCCTAGACCGGACCTAGTGTACCCGAAGGAATTTGACGCGCTGAATCCGAATCTGAACTCAGAATTGCTCCATCACCCTAGGTTTCCGAGATACGTCCAGATGGCACTTTACACGTGTACACGTACACGTGTACACCTGGTAAAAAGACTTGCCAACTATTCTGAAAAGCACTGTCGGAGAAAGAATAGCCGCTGGAGACAAACACCTTGTAAAAATACTCGCCAACTATTCTGAAAAGGACTGTCGGAGAGAGAATAGCCGCTGGAGACAAACACCTGGTAAAAAGACTCGCCAACTATTCTGAAAAGGACTGTCGGAGAAAGAATAGCCACTGGAGACAAACACCTGAAAATATTTCTCGCCAACTCTATTCTCAAAACGACTGTTGGAGAGAGAATAGCCGCTGGAGACAAACACCTGGTAAAAAGACTCGC
>CAKNXH010060872.1:155274-247398 GCA_932178445.1 Andricus quercusramuli
ATAGCCGCTGGAGACAAACACCTGGTAAAAAGACTCGCCAACTATTCGGAAAAGGACTGTCGGAGAGAGAAAAGCCGCTGGAGACAAACTCCTGGTAAAATGACTTGCCAACTATTCTGAAAAGGACTGTCGGAGAAAGAATAGCCGCTCGAGACAAACACCTGAAAATATTTCGCGCCAACTCTATTCTGAATAGGACTGTCGGAGAGAGAATAGCCGCTGGAGACAAACACCTGGTAAAAAGACTCGCCAACTCTATTCTGAAAAGGACTGTCGGAGGGAGAATAGCCGCTAGAAATGCTGTTTCGTTGTATTCTGAGGTTAATCTTCCTGGGGATTACGGCTTGCAGGTTATTACGATCTCGGGTTAACCTTCATGGGGTTCGAGGCTTGCAGGTTATAGTTTTCTTGATTTATAACCTTTCTGTAGCATTTGGGATTAACCTGTCATGGATAGTATGTTGTCAGCATAGCATATTAGGTCTGATTATCGCAGTTGTACAAATATATTGCGACATATGGTTTTGCATAAGTATTTGAGGTTATTTTCTGACAAAGTTATCCTTAAGATTCTTTAGAATCAGCACACATTAAATGTGAGTTCGATCCATGTTTTATATTATGTTATGCGGTACTTGATAGCTTGCTGTTTATAATTATAATAAATAAACTATAAAAAAAATAAACTATAAAAAAAATAATAATAATAAACTAAAATAAACTTTATCCGCCATTTTGAATTTTTGAATGCTACACGTGTAAAGTGCCATCTGGACGTATCAAATTATAAAATGGACTTTACACGTAAAAGATCAAGTGATAGTTTATTGTTAAACCTCGCAGATATTTTTTCTCATGTATTTCAGTATCATCTGAAACTTGAAGTTTCTAAAATTCAAAGAACGATATATCGGCTTGTAAAAATCCGTTTAAAAAAAGTGGGTAGTGGTTTTTGAAGTAGAAGATAGTAGCTCTCTGATGCCGTGCCCAGATTTGCAATATAGTAAAAATTCTCAATGTGAGCGAAGCTCAAAGATAGAAAAAAACCGTATTACTTGCACTTTTAGGTTAGGATATCTCGGAAACCAAGGGTGATGGAGCAATTCTGAGTTCAAATTCGGACTTAGCGCATCAAATTCCTTCGGGTACACTAGGTCCGGTCTGTGGGTGTGAAAATGTGTTGGCCTGTGTCATACAAGTAGTACATATTTTTTCAAATAATTATTATGAATGGATTGCAATTCACTTTTACAATTATTCGAACTTTATTCCAACCTCGTAAGATGCGATTTTATTTAAGATCTTTTCATTACCTCTGCATGTGCGGATTTTAATAGATTTTGATTTCCTATCATTTCACGATTTTCAGAGAGCTTCGAAGAAGCACTATGCAAATTTTGACTCCTCTATGTCTTTTTACCGTGAAGCTGTGTCAAGTTAAAAAAAACTATCTAAACATTGACGCCTAATTATATAAAAATAATTAATTTTTTATCTACATTATACGGAAATATATTTATTGGTGAGTAAAGAACGATTTGTTTTAAACATTTTGTAATAGAACAAAATCCTTTCTAGGAACAGGGCTATTAATTAAAAGGCATTTTTCTTTCGTAAATTAAAACCCTTGTATCTTTAAAATTACTATCTTTAGGCAGATAGCGTCCATTATAAAAATTGTTCATTTCAACTCTTATTTTCGATTCTACCAAAACTTTTTTCAAATAAAACAATATTACTCAGCACAGAAAAGGAGAATAATTTGTATCCATTATTTTACCTATTAGCTCTTATTTTGCAAAAACTATTGATCTCATGTTCAAACAATTGAAAATGGTGAATAAGAAACACTCTCAGCTCAACCCAGGACCAACGACGAGGACGTACTGGTTATATGACCCCATTTAATTTTTCAAAAAAATTTCTTTGTGTTTAGATATTTTTTCAGACTTTTCTCAGTTCGTCTATATTTCTGTATAATTCCTAAGAATATTGTACTTCGATATGGAGTGATGAAAAATCAGTCACTGTTTTGAGTAGTCTTGATGAATAAGATTCGTCATTTAAGGAATTTTTTTTATAACGATCCCAGAACTTCAGGAACTCTCGGTGAACTGATTCTTCACTTTGCTCCGACCAAAACCCTAGGCCATTGTTATTGTCGATATATTTCAAATTCTCTTCAACGCGTGCAAGAATGGCTGTACTATGACAATCTTGACTGTATTTTTTGTCTCCTTCTGTGAAACAAAATTTATCGTAATCGTTTCAGATCACCATATGTATTCAATTTCATGTGATTCCATTCGTGAGATAACATACGTACTAGCATGTGCATCACTCAACTGATTCGCATCATTTTTGTTGCTCCTCGTATCTCTTAGTGAAATAAAACAGTATAGGCAAGGAAAAGTTGCTGTTGCGATTTTTTGGCCATTTATTATGAGAAGCTTGAAATCCGTAACAAATTTGAACTGAATATTATTGATATTATAGATAGCTTATACCCCTTTTGCTCATACTGTCACTATCAGAATAGTTTTCTTCCAGAAAAATCATCCATATTTTCCAAACTTGAATCATTAGAATCATCATTATCATCAGTGTGGTCTATGAAACTTTCGAATGCAGGTGAAATTTTATTTTTGTAATATCTCCGTAATGAATAATAATAATGATAATCATTTTATTCTTTCATTAAATAGTTCTTAAAAAATAAATACTATTTTCCAGAAACGCTTATATAGAAAAAATTAGATTTTACGAAGATACACTAGCAAAATAGGGCAAAATGGACCGAATACCATGCATTTGGTCCATTGTTTTCCCCTCAGCACTCAGCGAAGTGAAGTTAGCTGTTGGTTGAAGGGAAAATCCCTGATTCTATATCTGATTTTAAGATGGAACGAAAATTTAGCCCGAAATTGAGAAAGATCAATGAATTGAATTATTTTTATTGTGATTATAAGATTTTAAATATTAAAATATCGATATCTCGCGAAAAGGATCAGCTGAAATTTTTATTCTTTCAGATTTTGAACCTATAAATGATGTAGAAACTTCCTATGAAACCCGATTTTGGATCCATTTTAGTCAAACTTCTATCACCTTCAAGAACACTGTGCTAGAGGCTTCAAGGTGTGGCATGCCAGCTAGCAAGCTGGATAGGAAGCATGCTACGCCGTACAGTGGGAGGAAATGCACTTTTTTCGTTCAAAAATGGCCAGACCCTTCAATTTTCGTCCGATTTTTAATTTTTTTTAAGTTAAAATACATTAAATTCTGATGAGCTTTGTGGTCAACTGAAATTTTTTACTTAGCAATTTTTTACACTCTAATAACTGCTTAGGTTAACTTTCTATTACCTTAAATGAATTTTCGGGGACTCACAGAATACAAATAATTTATTTATTATTCCGCTTAATTCTTATAAACTAATTTTATGAACAAACTGGCAAATAGTCTTACTATCGGCAAAAAATTTTTTTTTGCTAAAAGTGCTTCGTTTTAATGTAGGAGTGAGATTTAATCACGAAACTTATTTTAAAAATAACAATATCGATTGTTATAAACAATTCTTGTGGCAACATATTTAAATTTCAGGTGTTATCAAATTATAATTTTCTTCAATTGCCAGTACGACTGCAGGTATTCCATAACATAATAAATCTTTAATAATATTTGGCAAAATATAACAATTAAAATTTGTATAAACAAATTCAAAATTTTGGCCCTTTCGCGTAACAAAAATTTTTTTGCACTTGAAATGTTTTAATCTATTGGACGAATGACTGCTAGTCACACAAATATTTGAAAAGTTAACAATATCCATTGTTATAAACAATTATTGTGACAAAATATTTAAATTTGAAGTTTTATCAAATTTAAATTTTTTTTGATTCTCAGAATGGATACAGATATTCCTGAAAATAATATATCTTTGATAATATTTGGTAAAATATAACAATCTGAATGTTTATAAACAATTACGATAAACAAATTTCAAATTTCGGCAGTTTCACGTAGCAAAAATTCTGGCTTTCAATCGAAATAGCTTCAGACCAAGTTGTGACGCTAAGTTAGTCACACATATTAATAAAAGTATATTATTAAATATTTTTATCAATGTTTTTCCAACAAACTTTATGCAAAAATGTCCTCTTCAATTGAAAAATTGAGAAATAAAGGTCTTTTCCGTATCCATAATATCCAGAGTTAGAGTTTTGTTTTAATAACTTTCAGTTGTTTTAATATTCCCTTTCGGGAATATGTGTATTGGACTAAGTGTTTTCTTTTCACAGTTGTATTCTTTCCTACATTACAGTATATTTATTTTCTTTATTTGTTCAATTTTTTAATTCCGGGCGTTTGTGTTAACAATTGATGTAAGTACTAATTTTAGGCCATTGCAAAACAATTTGTTGTGTTTAATACTTGTCCAATAAATGGTTTTGTAATAAGGCAAAATGGCTACTTTAAAAGTTTTCACCTATCCGATTTTTTGATTTCTAATTCCAATGGGGTTGTGGATGATTTGGCGCAGTATTTAAGAGGAGTTTTCAATTTAAACGCTAAACAATTGGAATAAGTTAAAAAGAAATTAAATTGTGATTTAATCCCTCATTTTTAAAGAAAATGACATAGTTTATCATTTATTGAAACTTGTTTCGACAAAAAGTTGCAGATTGGTTAAAAACATTCTATTGTGAAATTTCAACCTGAAAGCAATGACAAATGCGGAAGTTCAAACTCAGGTGACTTTTTAGGTTGTTCTACTTCGACAAAACGAAGGAAATTAATGGATTTTCGGGAAAAATGTACTGCCATCGAAATAAGAGCGGCTTTTTCACGCTCGCTAAATCTATGTGATAGGAAGAAAGTATCAGAATTCATGAATTAAATTTTACCTTCCGATGAAAATAAAAATATGAATGATTGCCCGATTCCTTACACATCAGAAGAAGCTTTGGCGTTGATAGAGGAAGCTGATTTGTCCAGAAGTCAGTATCACATGATCCATATGCAGGCAAAAAAGAGAAATGCTGACATTTACCCAGCATACGACAATTTGACAGAAGCTAAAGAATTTTATCCACATTAAATTAAAGTAAAGGAAAAGCGTTTACAATCGGATTGATATTTATTAAATAATACGATATCTTGGATTTTCAAAGATAATGATATTTCTCTTCCATTTACCGATACAAGGAAACCTCATATCTTGAAGTTCATTGTGAAATGCGTTTGCGATGTTTCTTCAAGCCAAAGCACGTACAAGCAAAAGAAAGATGATTCAGATATGTTGGATAATAGTATCTTCACGGTTTCAATGGCACCACTGCGACATCACTTAGAGGATTCGGTAAATTCTGTAGTGTTGCAAAATCCTAATCCATCGTCAACATCATATTGCAGGCAAATACTATATGAATTCGTAAAAGAAACCCCAGAAAAAAACCAATTATAATAAAACCTGAAATGAAGTTGACGATGGTGGACGGAAAAGTTTGCCAGGCTCTTTCTGGAACTTTATCATCTGTGACTTGCTACATTTGTCAACTACACCTGAAGCGATGAATCACTTAGATAGAGTCAAAGGCAAAGGTATAGATATCAAGTCATGTGATTATGGATTGTTAACACTACATGCTAGGATTCACTTTATGGAAAATCTTTTGCATATAGCCTATCAACTCCATTTTGAGAAGTGGCAAGCAGATATGGATGCATATAAAGATTTGCAAAAGAAGGCGAAGACTCGAATCTTCACAGCTTTTCTTCAGAAGACGGGATTAGTAATAGATGCAGTAAAATAAGACTCAGGCACATCCAATTATGGGAATTATGGGAAAACCCCTGAACTAACAGCAGAAATTACAGGGATAGACTTGGAATTGGTGGAAAGATTTGTGTACATTCTGCACAAATTAACAAGTACACACTACACAGTCAACTGACTTGGAAACATTTGAAACATATACTACGGAGATAGAAGAACTGTTCGTACTTTTATAACCGTCGTAGTACATGCCTGTAACCGTCCATAAGATATTATTACATGGATCTGATGTTATGAAACATTTTCTCTTACCAATTGGACTGTTTTCCGAAGAAGCAGGTGAAGCTCGGAATAAATACTACAGGAATATTCGAGAGTTCAATTCGCGCAAGTTTTCTCGTATTGCTACTAACACTGATTAAGCACGCAAACTGTTATAAAAGTTCGGATCCCTGTAACAGTAACGAAAGAAGAAATCCTTCAAAAATCTGAAATTCATGAAAAAGTACTTGTTTTTCTGTATCCATTACCAATCCCGTTTCCTGGTAAGAATCTTTGCAAAATTAGGGGTTTGCCTACCAAGATTGTTATATTTTACTAAATATTATCAAAAAGAAATTATTTTGAAGAACATCTTTAGCCATTATAGCGATTAAAGAATATTAAAAATTGAAAAAACCTTAAATTCAAATATTTTGTCACAAGAATTGTTCATAACAATGGTTATTGTTAACTTAGAAAATATTTTTCTCCCTAGCAGTCATTTGTTTAATACAAGAAGGAATAGTAAGGAGTAGTATCCCTGTAAGTGGGGAGTGGGACGAGCAACGTCCAAGAATTCATTAATGTTTGACAAGAATGGAAACCCGTCAGCAACCCCGTGCACATGCGCACTGGCGGTTGCCATGTCAACGATGTCAACACGCGTTTGAAGTTTTGAACTTGTGTTCTGAAAAGTTTTGAATTTAATGACCTACAAATATTTTGTTCACAAAAATGAACTTTATCCCTTACTCACGTACTCCACAAATGATTAAAATAATGCGATTGTAATACTTACACTTTCTAGATCCTGTTCTTACATTTCATGCCATTTTTCTTCCCGTTTTTGATTCAGTCACAATTAAGGAACGTGATATGCAATTATACACCCAACAAAATAAAAACACAAACGAATATAACCTACGTATGCATCAAAATGTCAACATATAACCAACATAGGGGAGTGGGTATAACGCGTGACAGCGCAAACAGTACTACGCATGTGCATGGGATTGCTCACGGGTTTTTATTTATGGCAAACATTTACGAACTCTTGGACGTTGCTCGTCCCACGTCTGCTCACCAAACACATAGGGTGATACCACTCCTTACTATTCCTTCGTGGCTCAATAGCTTGAAACATTTTCAGTGCAAAAAACCTTTTTTTTTTGGGCGCGAAAGGGCCAATATTTAGTCTTTGTTTATCTAATTTGGTTATAAAAATTGAAAATTTTATATTTTACCAAGTATTATTGAAGATTTATAATTTAAAAAAATACCTGCAGCCGTCCCCGCCATAAAAAGAAATTATAATTTGAAAAAACCTCAAGTTTAATTATTTTGCTAAACCATTGTTTATTGTATGAAAGAGTTTTTATTCGGCCCCAGGCCTAGAATAAGGACTTACATGCTTTGTTACATATATACAATGTTTATAGGATTTCTGACATTCTACTTAAACTACTAAGTAAAATTAATTACATACTAATTACATTTTCTGCCCTTCGTGCTCTCGTCGCTTATTGCCTCGCTCGCCCAAGTTTACTTCGCTCGCACTTTGCTTTGCTCGCTCATCACGCATCGCTCGATATCGCCTCAGTTTACCTTCGCTCACTTTTTCGCTACTCAGTGTTTTATTTCGATCGCTGTGCCTTTTTTCTGTCCTCAATATATTTTCTCAATTTACTCTTAATCTATTTCCTGTTTATACAGTTTTTATTCTTTCCGTATTATGACTAGATTTTTTCCATATCCATGCACCCGTCCAACTAATGCTCTACTCTGGCAAATTGCAGCCATTCCTTTCTTCCTCTTCAATCCAGTACCGATTCGCTTCTTCCATATTTCCACACCTGGCTCTCGCTATTATTTTTTGATTTCCTCTTTCACCCTTCTCTCTCAGGTACTTTGCCCTTCTTTCCACTCTAATAGCCTTATACTTTTCGTTATACTTTGACTCCCAGATTTTTTGTACCCTTCTTTGTTTTTGTCTCTACCTGTCTTTCTCTTTTGCATGCTCATGAATCCTCTTCCCGTTCCCATGCTTTTCTCTCACTGCCTTCTCTGTCATTCCAATCCTTTTAAAATACTCTTAACTACCACTCCCTTTCCTTTTATCCTCCCACTTTCTTTCTCCTTCACGCACTCCTTTACTAAGATTCTTCCTTCACTCTCTAATACTTTCTCTTCGAACCTGCACGCTCTCTCTCTCTCTCTTTCTCTCTCTCTGCCATCTTCACCTGCATGCATTCTCTATCTGCTTCTTCCAACAGTACATATCCCGGTGTGCATTAGTCCAAGCCTAACGTCCATTTTATGTACCTTTCTTGTAGCCCTTCTACCATTCCATACGGCTTCCATCCTCCAATTTCCACTCCATACAACATCACACTGGCAACCAACGCGTTGAACAAAGGCATCCTTCTTCTGAAATCATTCTCAAATAATCTCTCCCCTATTCCCCATACTTGCCCTTTAGTTATTCTAGCCTTCCTTACTCTTTCCTTTACATGTCTATCCACACTACCATTCCTCTTAAACAAAACACCCAGATAAACGAACTCTTGATCTTCTATTGTCTTCTCTTTCCATTTCCATCCTTCTTCCCCGTTCCTACCACCCCCTGTTCCAAATCTTAATATTTTTTACTTTTTCGGGTTTAGTTCTAATTTCTTCTTGTCGAAGTACCTTTCTAATCTTTTCATCATTGACTATAATGTCCCTTCCACCCTTGCCAGAATTACTATGTCATCCGCATATGCCAACGCCCCTTTGTCCTTTTGTAGCTTCTTCCATACCTTTCTCTACGACTTCTAATCTCTGTTTTACTTCGCTCAACCCGCGACCCCGCGGCTGTATACGAATTGAATCCAGGCTACTCAGGTATAATTTTCGTAGTGTACGAGTTGAGTTCCGGGAAGGATGAAGACGATTACTCTCTCCACTGCTCAATTACCCTAAACGCGTTCTATGAGACCCATCCCACCTGTAAATAGTTTTAGTTCATAACTTGTGAAAATTTAACGCTCGACATGTCCTCTTTAAATACTGTAACTCACATCAATTCTATAAGTACGTTTCTGTTAAGTGAAAAAGGGAAACCTCTCTTCGTCAAAAAAGGGTATAAGTACAGGTTTCATAAATTATTGAGTGACGATATTCGACGTTGGTGTTGCACAAAGAATAATTGTAAAGCATTTCTGAAACTGAATGAGCACGGAAATGTAACTCAAAACGATTTATGTCATAACCACGACCCTGAAAGCGAGAATGTACGACAACGACAAACTTTGAGTAACGAAATAAAAAGAAAAGCAATCGAAGAACCTACTGATTCACCCCAAAACTTGATTCATAAAGAATTAAGAACCAAAGATTATAATGCACTGATAACCTATGACTTGGAACTAGTGCGACACAACGTTTATATTTTGTGAAATTAATGCAAACATTGGTAACATGCTGTCTAAAAGTGAATATTTTCGAGTTAAGCTTCAGTGATCGTGTTTACTATTGTACTGTAATGTTGCTATTGGCTCCATGAACTTAACTCAAAGAGAAATTAAGAATCGAGCAGAATTAGCTATTCCTTTCTATAATGAAATACGGGCGAGGCCTTTGGTTTCAAGCCAAAGAAGTGGGCAGTGGTGGGGGTTCCAGACCAAGACTTGATTCATACATCATTCTTAAAGTCCCGGGACTCAACTCGTACACAACATAGGGATTATGGACTCAATTCACCTGCACCGGACCCCGCCTTGCTTCCATTCTACCTAAGTCCTCCTTAATGCTTTTCCGTTCCTCTTTTTCCTCATGTAGCATTCTTAGGATCGGAACCAGCTTTCTTTCCGTCGTTTCCGTACCCATTGTTTCTCCCGTCTTTCACTTCTCGTCCCTTGGATTTCAATGCACAGGGGTATAGGAAAGATAAAACAATTGTTAACTTTCAAAGTTAATTGTTATAAACAAGTTTTACTAACAAATACTCGACATAGGGGGTTGTTCGTCTTAAAAGTGTATTTATACTCTGAAAACGCTGGCCTTCATCGTTAGGATGATACATGGCTATTCAAATTTAAGATTAAATTTTATTTGTTTATTTTATATACAAATTGTATAAGCAAATGCACATTTTGGGTATTTTCAGGCAAAAACTAACCGTTTTTTCTCCCGACCTTGTTGCAATTTTATTGCCAATGGTGTTTTCTGAAAAATGTTTGCCACTTATCAATGTTTGTGTATTTTAAAAACAAATTATATAAACAAATGCACATTTCAGGCGTTTTTAAGCGAAAAGAAATCGTTTTTTCTTTTGATGTTGCTGAAATCATATTGCCAATGATGTTTTCTTAAATAAATTTTCAACCCATCAATATTTGTTTATTTTATAATACAGATTGTATGTAAGTATGAAAGGAGGTAGAAGTACAGAGTTAGGCAGCATGAGTTGTTGTTATAACAGAATGAATCGAAGACTTGCAAAGAATGTTGAGCAAACTGAATACAAGCATGAAGGACATGGACCTCAAAATTAACGTAAATAAAACAAAAATTATGGTGTTTTTTAAAAAAAGGGTGAGAAGACAATATGCAACATTATCCTAAACGATGAGAGAATAGAACAAGTTGATGAGTGCGTATATCTTGATAGCCTATTGACTAAGGACGGAAAGATGTATGGAAAGTTAAATATTCGTATAAAAGAGGGTGAGAAGGTATCGGTAGAGCAGGATCCATTATCAGAAGTAAAAATATATCAGTTAAAGCTAAAAGAACAATATATTCTATATTTATAGCCACTGTGCTGTACGGTAGCGTGACCTGGACCTACATAGAAAAGGAAAAGAGTAAAATTAACGCGATTGACATAAATTCCTACGCAATATGTGCGGTATAACGCTAATGGAGAAAGATAATAATAATAATAAATCTTTATTGAGTTCGTAACAAGAAGGATATGTACATGGCAGTCAGTGTTAACATAAGAACCCAAAGGGCGAGGTACAGCTTAAAGCTGCTATCAAACCTAACCCTCTTTAAAAAGATTTATTTCTCAACATTGGTATCATTAAAGGAATAGACTTTTGTACAACCCCGAGGGTCTTAGTCAAAGAGACCGAATCCCAATAGTAATCTTATATCTAATAGTAGTATCTAATAGTAAGTCTTATAGGATCCTTGACAAATCCACTTTAGCCCCGAAGTTCTAAGTCTTTGGCGTTAAGGGCGTTGGAACCAAGACCCAACCTTAAAAATTGTATCGCCTCATTTTACTCCATATGTAAATAGGATTTATTTGGATTGAAAATCGGTTTAGGTAAATCCGAGTTCGGATTCATTCGGATTCAAAATTATGTTCGGACTGATTCGGATTGGAATTTCGGACTGAACCGGATTAAGTCTGATTAATTTCTAATGTTTTTGGATCGAACGAAATTGATAACTCTTTTCGGATTAGTTCAGATAGATTTTGATTGGTTCGGATACAGATTTCAAAATGATTCGGATTGTTTCGGAATAAATTCCTATCTGAAACCACGGTGGTCCGGCAGGACAAATAGGTATAACAAAAATGGCAATAAAATCGGTTTGCGGGATAATATTCGGGCACGAATATACATCAAAAATCCGTTTGAATTGAAATCCTAGCTGATCCTGTTTTCGTGATATCGTCAAAGTACGTATTTCAGCTATTTTATTAATGGAACGTAATGAGCTGTACCTTAAGTATGCATTCAAATGCATATAAAATTATTATTTTTATACTATGTATGTGTTGAATAGATAAATATATCACAACGGCAGGCCAGCGAAACCCTCGTGTGTCTTGAGGACACGAAGCGACCCAAGGATGACAGCTCTCTGCATCCATCTCGCAAGTGCCTTGGCATATTTTTGGCATGCGGGTATGGCTTTAAAGTTACGAACCAGTGATAGTTTCGCACCTCCGGGAGCACCTATCACAAGGACAATTACGTGCACCGAATATTTTGGGTACAGTCGTTGCAGCTCTCTTTTAAGGTCCTGATACCTCTTCTCTTTTTCTTTCTCCTTTGCAGTTATGCTGTATTCGGACGGAGCCGAGTATTCGATCACGAATATAGTTCGTGACTCGAAGTCTTGGAGAACAATGTCAGGCCTCGAGTGCGTAATGGAGACTGCTGCCCGAAAATCGTAGTTCCAGAAGTATATACAAAGGTGTTGAACATACATATATTTATTTATTCTGCACATACCTAGTATACAAATAATAATTATAAAAGCATTTAAATGCATATTTGAGGTACAGCTCATTACGTTCCATTGATGAAATAGCTAAAATACGTAATTTGACGATATCTCGAAAACAGGATCAGCTAGGATTCAAATTCAAACGGATTTTTGATGCATATTTTTGCCCGAATATCATCCCGTAAACGGATTTTATTGCCATTTTTGTGATACCTATTCGTCTTTCCTGACCACCGTGAAACATTCGCCATTGTTGGCTGTTATGAATTTGTAACAAATCAACCCATATGCAAGAAGTTCCAGGACATGTGACCCAAGTTTTCGGTGTGTGTTGATGTATAGTGATGCGCGCGATTGTATTTGGCACAATGATTCACGTGTTCGGCATTTTGAGTTTTATAGTTTTCATTATTTGGATATAATCTAAATTTCATTTCTTCTTTTTTTTAAATATTTAGGATCGAGGACAATACACATTCGAAGACAAATGGCCTTGCATGCGTCCTATTATATTAAAATTACTTAAACAAGAGCCTGTTACTCAAGGAGAATGGCAAGATTTATTTTACTCTGTCCATTTGGTATGCCTCTGGGACGAAAAAGGTCCTGCAAAGTTACGCGATGCCTTGAAGGAAGATATAATGGATTTCATCAAACAAGCCCAGCAGGTCATTATTCGCTATATATGGGCCTGGGGGGGGGGCCCCCCTTTACATCTGCGTCTTCATTATGTTTTGGTTTTTTGAGTCTCGTACCTTATTGTTTATTAAATAATTTGATGTAAAATTAATATGCTTCCAACCCATTATTTTAGAGAGTCCTGGCACATCAAGAAGAACAAGCTTTATTGAAAGCTTACATAGCAGAATGGAGAAAGTTCTTCACGCAATGCAACTATCTGCCGACCCCTTTTAGGCAGTTGGAAACATCTCTATCAGGAAAACAAGGTTCCAGTATCCCAAAGAAAAATCACTGTGATGAAAGCATCGTAAGGAAGGTCAAATCACGTTCTGATATTTCCTACCTTCACTGATTCTAATCAAGCAAACATATTTGTTTAAAATTGTTTATTTATTTTACAGTTAATGTTGGACAGTTGGAATCAAAGTATATTTGGGGAAATAAAGCAGAGACTTCAGGACTCAGCAATGAGACTAGTGCGAGCAGAAAGAAATGGAGAGGCTTTCGACTCTCAATTAGTTATCGGAGTCAGGGAATCGTATGGTATAACCTGAAAAATAGTGTAGCAATATTAGATCAATATATTCAGTGTGGAATACTACTTAAGAATATTCTCGAAAAATGTATTATTTCAATATAATTAAGTTCTTTTGATATGATTACAGTAAATCTTTCTTCAAATACGGCGGACAAACTACAAATATACAGGGAAAACTTTGAGGCTGCTTACATAGAAGCAACTGAAGCATTTTATTGGGTAAAAGCGCCAGAACAGTTATCGTTACATGGCGTCGAAAATTACATGCGTTATGCTGAAGCAAAATTGAGAGAGGAAGAATTGCGTGCACAAAAGTATTTGGAGCCAAACAGTGCCAGTGTGCAACTTTTAACCGATTGCTGTGTTAGAGTATTAGTCGCTACATTTAAGCCTGCTATTCTTGCAGAATGTTCGCGGATGATACAACATCATCAAACTGACAGTAAGATTTCATTTTTTTGCTTTAACGGCTCGCCTAGGATGTGTTTGTGTTATGAATGAACTTAAAATTGCCAAGATTGGAATCACTAAATTAATAATGTTTTTAGAATTGCGGCTTATGTTGAAACTGATGGATAGAGTGCCAGAAGGTGTGGTGCCTATGTTACGAGATTTGGAAGATCACATAGCAAGTGCCGGATTAGCCGATATGATGGCTGCCGTGGACGTTATTACTCAGGACTCGGAAAAGTATGTCGAAAGGTTACTCGATCTTTTTCGTAGATTCTCGATCCTGGTGAAAGAGGCATTTGATGACGATCCACGTTTCTTGACTGCCCGAGATAAAGCATACAAGCTCGTTGTAAATGATGCTACGGTATTTAGATTGGAACTACCGCTTCGACAAGGAGCTACAGTCGCTTTCAATGTTATAAACACTAAACCAAGCAACAATACCAGCGGCCAACCAGAGTCTAAATGTCCCGAACTACTAGCAAATTACTGTGACATGTTGCTCAGGAAGACACCTCTCAGTAAAAAGCTTACATCTGATGAGATTGAAAGCAAATTACGAGACGTGGTATGTTTTCCTTTTCCTTATACTTATTAAGCAGGGTATCTACCTGACCGGGAATTTAATTCAGTGACCGCGATTTTTTTCTCAATTATATTAAATACAAATTAAAAGTTTTTAGTTAGGTATGTCATTACTTTCTGTTTTTTCGATGCCAAAAGGTCACGACGAGTTGAAATCCTTTATCCAAATATTTAAAAGAAAGCTTTTGACAGATTTTAATATTTCTTGAACCAGTGATAGTATATGAAGTAAAACGGTTGCAAACAAAATATTTCACCGAAACACATATGTGACTGTCCGCGAAGAAAGAGACCTAATGCGGAAAAAATCGATTTTCATTTTCTTACGCCAATCGATCGTTTCTTAGTTACTCTTTTATTTCCAATAATCAGAAATTTTTTAAGTTGATTACTTTTTTTGTTATTAGGCTACAAACATAGGCATGATAAGCGTACCAGGAGACGGAATGAGAGGCCTACAAAAGCCAGCCCCACCACTTACCACTACAGCTGCACGCGACGTCTCCGTGAGCTCACTGGCTCGTGCCTAATGGTGTAGTGGTAAGTGGAGGGGGTGGTTTTCGTAGTCGCAACCCCACTACTCAAATGCTGGCTTGCGAGCGAGTGAAGTTATTTTGTCAATTTTTTCAAAAGTAGTACAAATTCTAATGTTTTCCTAAATTTTAATTAAAACTGAAATCATAAACATTTTGGGCTCCTTTTAAAGGTACATTTCTAAAGGATTTCAGAAACTTATCAGCCTAATTGTACAGTTTGCTTCTTGTATTAAGTAAGAAATTGCAGTTGCAATCAAATAGTTGGAATAGTAGGTAAATAATAAAAATTTTGAAGAATTTGTATAGAAAATTCATGATTACTTATTTTATTCATTCAAAAAAATTTGTTTCTCTGCTGGAAAAAATATTTAAATTTGTTTGAGTTTTTTGTTCGAACTTTAACTGACTTAAACTTCTTGCACCATGCTAGGAAATTAAAAAAAATTATTTTGACAAGTTACTGCGATTCTACAGAAATTTCTTTAAGATTAGCATATGAACACTGAAAACTGTTAATTATTTCTGATTTTATGTAAAATTTCAAAAGAAAATACAATTTGAACTTTATTTGTAATATCTTCTTTAAAAATTGACAAAATTTGAAATTTAATTAATAGGAGACGATCGAGCATAAGGATAAAATATTTTGGTCTATTGCAAGCTTTCCGAGCCCTGCGAACCGTGCGGGTTTTTTTGCGTTCCACGAGCTTTTTTCAGCCCGTGATCTTGCAAACTCGAGAGCTTTTGCTCACTCCTAGTTTCAATTGTATTTGTTGCATTAACACTGAATTCAAGGTAGCCGGTTGACCGGGAAAATAGATCGGATCCATTTCAAATCATGCAGGTAGGTACACTATAGGTCGTGAAACCTCTCGGCGACGAAACATGTTTTTAGAGTTTTTTTAATCAAATCGATTTTCCACATTTTTCTCGCAAACATTGACTAATTTGAAAAATGAGAATTTCGAATGAGGACGGTGAACCCCACTTGAGTCAAAAGTTATAAAAATGTTCAAGAAAACATTTAATACTAAATATATACTACACAGGAGTTCCCACAGAAGTGCATCCGATTTACCAATTCTAAGAATGGCTGGTCCATGCAGTTTCACAGCGGACAGGGAGAGAAGCGATTTACAAGCAAGACCAGTGCGAGGCAACCCTCGAAACTGCTGTTATGTTGGATCTCTTGTGTATTAAATTCTTTTGTAATTATTTTATTAATCAAACAATTTTCAATGTTCGTGTTCTTAAATAGTGTGATGAGCAATTTTTTAGCCGATGTTATTTTTGTTGGTCTAGATGAGACATGCCCAACTCGGGTAAATTCCCTTAGGGAACACATTTTCCGATTCCCCTACTCTTTCTCCTAGAGAGCGGGAGTGATGGTGAACGCTTGCGAGAATCTCTTCTCTGTGACGTACGCGTCTACCACGCGCATGCGTCTACCTCCTCTCCCGCTCTTTAGGAGAAAGAGTAGGGGATTCGGAACATGTGTTCCCTAAGGGAATTTCCCCGAGTTGGGCATGTCTGGTCTAGATGGTCGTGTAGTATAAGACGATTGAAGTATTAATAAATTTTATTTTTTTTTTAGTCTATGAAAATTTTTTCTCTATCTCTGCGAAGCTAGAAAGGATTTGTTTGACATATTAAAAAGAATATTTGGGCGTCCGCATAAAAAGGACCCTTATTGCCGGTATGGAGTTACGTATAGGGGCATATAGCGAGATAAATTCCCGGCTCTTGTCTTGTCCTCTTGCTCTCTGCGTCGCTGCCCACCTCGATGAGAGTATCTCCACTCCTTGTCTTCCTAACACACTTGATTTTCACAACAAGGGTGTCCGGCTGCATCTTGCCTTCAACGTCCTTGAGGACAGTTGGGGCAGTTGAGAAATATTGCCCCATAGGTTCCGTCTATGAATATGATCTCAGGCCAAGTTTTTAAAAAGTTTTTCATTAGTGGTGTTTGAAAGTAGACTTCAGTGAAGTTTTTGTCGTCATAAAATACCCGTACATTGGCATCTGAAAATATAACTCCTCAATTTTAAAATTCAATGTTGCGTATAAAAATATACAGGGTGTCCCAAACTCAAGTGTCCGGACTTATATGTATGTATGTATGTATGTATGTATACCATTAAGCCATTTTTATTTCGGGGTAGGCGTAACACTACCCGATTCTGGTAGTGTTTCTAGGTGGATAGTTTCTTGTAGTAAATAACTACAAGTGTGGGCTCACCACACCAACGACGAGCCAACAGCACGCAGTATGGTGTTCCCGAACGGTCACCCATCCAAGTACTAACTGCGCCCAACACTGCTTAACTTCAGTGACCTAACGAGAACTGGTTTTTTCAGTGTGGTATGGCCGTTGGCCATATACAGGGTGTTTTTTTTAACTTGAGACAACGAAATATCTCAAAAATTACGCATCCTACGGAAAAAATGTCTGGAATAAAAACTTTTTATTTTGGAGGGGGAAAAAAGATTTTTTAAAAATTACCCCACCCCCACAGGAGGCAGGGGTGGGGGTAACTTTGTAATTTCAAATGAAATTATTGACACTACTTTTAGCTCTACCCAGGAATAACGACGCGGACGTAGTAGTTGTCTATTCCCTTCGGGGTGCTTAATTTCGGTGAGTCCCCTTGCCTCTCACCACAGGGATGCTTGATTTCCATTAATTATTTTACAATAAGTGCTCAAAATCGTGTCCTCGCACTTCGATGCACTTGTTAATCCGAGCTTTGAAAGATTCCACACAACAGCGAATTGTGTCTGGTGATATTTGTGCACAAGCAGACCTGATTCGCTCGATCATGTTATCACGAGTTGTGGGCACTTCTTGATACACGCGATTCTTTAGATAACCCCACAAATAGAAATCCGGCGCCGTAAGATCTGGCGATCTGGCAGGCCAATTTACTGGACCTCCTCTACCAATCCATCGTCCATTGAATTCGCGATTGAGTACTTCCCTCGCGATTGCCGCATAACGTGCTGGACAACCGTCATGTTGAAACCACATGTTGTATCGCACTTCCAAGCTTAGGTCATCCAGCAATATTGGAAGTTGATTTTCTAAACAGTCACGATATTTTTCACCGTTCAAATTTCCATCAATAAAATATGGACCGATAAGTTGATCTCCAATTATTCCACACCAAACGTTCACGGACCATGGACGCTGATGCTCAACTTCACGCAACCAATGTGGATTTTCTACACTCCAATAATGCATGTTGTCCCGATTAACGTTACCATGGTTTGTGAAAGACGACTCGTCTGTGAAGAGTACTAGAAAAAAGAAATTCGGGTTTCCTTGTATCTGCTGAACCGCCCATTGACAAAATGTCACTCGGTTCTGAAAATCATTTCCATGAAGTTCTTGATGCAGTGAAATATGATACGGATGATAATTATGACGTTTTAATACCTTCCAGACACTGGATAGAGACATTCCGAAATCGCGGCTTAGTTGTCGAGTACTAACGTGAGGGTCATGAGTGACTGCAGCTAAAATTGCAATTTCATTATCAACTCCAGTAAATGTTACTTGAAGCTTCCTTTTTTTCGGTTGTACACTTCCGTCAGTGATGAAGTTTCGGACAAACCGGTAAAAAGAAGCGCGTGAAGGAACACTTTCTGGAAAGCGTTGAGCATAAAGCGTGAGAGCATCATTGATATTCCTGCCACTTTCTCCATAAATAAGAATCATTTCAATCTTCTGTTGCTGAGATAGAATTTCCATTGTAAAAGTAATGAAGTAAGGTAATGAGGAAATACCACGACACCCAAACCAACTCAAACGAACGTGACCAACAACAATAACCCAAACGAAAGCAACCAACCCACCCAAATCAAATGAACACAATCAACCTTCCTAATGAATAAACGTTAAGCATGGACAGACGCGGTTATCGCTCGGCCGGAATGACGTCGAGGATTTTAGACAGTGGAGACTCGATGATATGTAATGTCTACATCCAAAATCGACTGTCGTCAACCAACTGCATTCGGGAATGGTTTTCGACAGTTTTATCACTTTTACTGTCCCGTTGCCAAAAGTTCAAGCACCCCGATGGATGGTGAGAGGCAAGGGGACTCACCGAAATTAGGCACCCCGAAGGGAACAGACAACTACTACGTCCGCGTCCTTATTCCTGGGTAGAGCTAAAAGTAGTGTCAACAATTTCATTTTTCGCAATTGCAGTGCCACCTATCGCGAATCGAAGCAAATTTTCCGAATAAAACTTACGTATTTCGTGAAGGAGAATCTGAATCTGTGATAAAAAATTGGGGTTGCCATTTGAAATTACAAAGTTACCCCCACCCCTGCCTCCTGTGGGGGCGGGGTGGGGTAAATTTTAACAAATCTTTTTTCCCCCTCGAAAATAAAAAGTTTTTATTCCAGACATTTTTTTCGTAGGATGCGTATTTTTTGAGATATTTCGTTGTCTCAAGTTAAAAAAACACCCTGTATATAGCTATATAAAAATTAAAAAAATAAATGGGAAATTCCTTTTCTAAAAATCAGTTGAAGTTTAAGTTCTTAAGTTATCAAATATTCAAGCTAAACCAATCAGGATCGCGGTATAAACAGTCGTGCGTACGTG
The DNA here is from genome assembly GCA_932178445.1 of Andricus quercusramuli. NCBI lineage: Eukaryota > Metazoa > Arthropoda > Insecta > Hymenoptera > Cynipidae > Andricus > Andricus quercusramuli. The sequence goes on from CAKNXH010060872.1 coordinate 174,955, forward strand.
AGCGGCAGTTTAACGCAGTGTTATTGAATCGAGCGCTGAGGTGGGGTTAACGAGGGGAGAACAGCAGTCGCTACACTACGTTGGACTCGCTCCCACATACGTACGACTGTTCATACCGCGCTCCTGATTGTTCCAGCTTAAATATTTAATAACTAAAAAGCTAAAACTTCAACTGATTTTTTGAAAAGGAATTTTGGATTTATTTTTTTAATGTTTATACAGCAATATAAGTCCGGACACGTGAGTCTGGGACACCCTGTATGAACAAATATAGTAAACATTTAACAATCTCAACCATAAGATTTTATTTTAAAAGAAAGTGGCTTAAACAAACTCGCTATTGATCAGAATTAATGTAGATAAACTTGAGGGCGTTAGAGCCAGACGCTAACCTCAAAATTGAGTTGCCTCATTTTATTCCATAAATACTGAAATTATGTCTTTGTTGGATAGTTATGGCCTACTCCTGTTTTGAATCTAGACTGTATTCGGAATGAAAAATTGGCTAATTTCAATACTTTTCGTGTAAACTCATTTTTTATTATTACCCGAGCATTCGAAAAAATCGTTTTACACAAAAATAATTGAAATATGTTAATTTTTCACTCCGAATACAGTCTAGATTCAAAATAGGTGTAGGCCATAACTATATAAAAAAGTAGTAATTCCAGTGTTAGATTTGTAATTAGTAATTACTTCTAATCATACAACAATTGTTATTATTATAAACAGTTGTATCAACATATATTCCATTTTGTTTTTTCTCTAAGTTTTCATCTCTCTTCTCCCACTGAAGTCAATTGTAACTATTTCAAAAATGGTTATCAATGACAAAAAATAGTTAAAACTGAATATATTCAATTTTTTGTAGAAAATTTATTTAAAAAATGCCCCAAAGAAATTTTTATTCACGCACGGATAGAAATCTGTTGCGAGTATCGCATCGGGCGCTTTTCCTATCTTCGCCAGCGAGTTTTCGATGCGGAGAATGTACGAAAAGATTGCCATCAATGGTCGGTAACCATGTTATTTCAGTACCAAAGTGTCCAATGCGACAGATGCATGCACACCGATGCACTGAACGCACCAATACCTCCGTACTGAAAATGCACGGAGTAGTCGGTGTGAAAATAGTACAGGTCCCGAGCGTTTTGAAGATTTTCGGACTGCGCATGCTCGCGGTTGTCATAAGCCACAAGCGAACGCGTGTTACAGTCTCCTGCACGGTTGGTGTTTTTAATATTCTTATGCCAGACAGGCAGATAATGAAGAGGAAAGCGACTAAGAGGAACACCAAAAACCCATTTATCACGGAGAAGTTCTTAAATCTATATAGACGGTGGTCGCTTTCCGAGGATCGTCGGGGCGCATCTGGTGCCACCGCTGGGGGTGGCAGCATGCAAGCCGGTGTTGGTGAGGTACGTGATGGACAGGTAGATCTCACCGGGATACCCGAAAGGGCTACTGTCCAGCCAGAACATCTACAAAAAGCGGGTTACATCTACAAGCAAAGGTTACAAGGTCCAGAGAAAGAGTGTCCACTAATACTGCTGAAGAAGTAAAGAAAGTTATCTCTAGAACTAGGAACTTTTCAGCGCCAGGGCCAGATAAAATCAACAACTGTTGGTAGAAGAAGTTTACTTCTTCAGGCAAAAGCTCTGGATACCTATGTGGCCCGCCGAACAGAAGAGAATATAAGGTCAACCACTTTTTATACATAGACGACCTTAAACTCTATGCTTCCTCGAAAGAGGACCTACACATCCTTGTGGAGGCGGTAAATAAGTACTCTAAAGCGATTGGCATGAGCTTCGCACTGGACAAGTGTGCCTGCGTCCACCTACACCAAGGAAAACTAGAAACTACATCATCGCGTGATGATCAGGATGTTCAACTCATAGGCGGAAATACCATTCAACATCTTGGAATTGGAGAAACACTTAATCTGGTCCGTCAACACTGTTCCTCATAACATTCTACAAAGATTGGTAGCTCTAAAAAAGTATCCAGAGGTGAAACCTTCATCTCCAACTGTCCCGTCTGATGCGTACGGCCATCCGTGTCTAGAGACCTGACTCCAAGGAACAGTGTTGCACGATGTTATGTCCCGTAAATTCCCCACTCTTGCTTACCTTCTAGGACAGAAGAAGCAGAAGCGGATAACGTACACGTTCCAGTTGCGTCGAGATTGGTTGCCTTAAGGAACCATGATCGTAGCTTCCAGAGCCTACAACTTCTCACAAATAATAAATCCAACTAGATTTAATATTTCACGGTGATTCATTATAATAAATTTAAATTTAAAATTTGAAGATTTTTTGGATTGGCCCGTGCGCCCCATGGTGGGGACCGGTCGAACATGATTGGCCAATCATGTCTTTTTTAAAAAACCTGGGAGGACGGAAAGCCAAATCGGATTGGTATTATATCTACTGTCCCCATTGATGTTATTAGGGTGTTTTAAGATTTCGATTGCATCTCAATGTTTTCTTGGAAAAATATTGTACGTTTTTGCGATGACGGTTGTTTCTTAAATAAAATGCTATGTCCTGTTTCGACATGATGCTCAGCTACTGTTGATTGCGTAAAACGTTTTAGCCTGACTTTACTCTCATGTTCCTTTACATGTTGACTTACCGCCCTCCCGGTTTCTCCAATATAGACTTTGCCACAAGAACAAGGAATTTTATATGCTCCCAGATCACTGAAAGGTTCCTTTTTATCTTTAGGGTTGTTTAGAAGTTGTCCTATTTTCGTAGGTGGCTTAAATATAGTTTGGACGTTGTGTTGGTTGAAAATTCTTCCTATTTGTCCTGTGATACCTTGAATGTAGGGTAGGATGGTGGTCGTTTTTCTCTCTCTTTCTTTCGTAGGTTGTGTTGACTTGTTTGTTTGAGCGCATTTTCTTATTGCTTTATTAATTTGTTTGTTTGTGTAATCGTTTTGTATTAGGATTTGTTCAACATTTTGCAGTTCGTTTTGTAAGATTTCTGTATCCGTTATGGAGACAGCTCTGTATACAAAGGAGTTGATGACCGATTGCTTCAACAAACACAACATCCAAACTATATTTGAGCCACCTACGAAAATAGGACAACTTCTAAACAACCCTAAAGATAAAAAGGAACCTTTCAGTGATCCGGGAGTATATAAAATCCCTCGTTCTTGTGGCAAAGTCTATATTGGAGAAACCGGGAGGGCGGTAAGTCAACATGTAAAGGAACATGAGAGTAAAGTCAGGCTAAAACGTTTTACGCAATCAGCAGTAGCTGAGCATCATATCGAAACAGGACATAGCATTTATTTGACAAATAACCGTCATCGCAAAAACGTACAATATTTTTCCAAGAAAACATAGAGAGGCAATCAAAATCTTAATACACCCTAATAATATCAATAGGGACAATAGATATAATACCAATCCAATTTGGCTTTCCTTCCTCCCGGGTTTAAAAAAAAATACTTGATTGGCCAATCAAGTTCGACCAGTCCCCACCATGGGGAATTCTGTTCTTTGTTTATCCTCCTATTTAGGGAAACGCTCAGACAGGGACCGTAGTTCGTGTACGCATCATCGAAAAGGGACAAAACTAAGGCCTGACAGAGAAGGAGTTTTGCCTTGAATGGGAGTATGCGACGGAAAGGGTACAGTTTCCTCAGACGGATATACGCAGCTTGGATTTTTAATAACGCGTGCTCCTTAAAACTCCAATCTGACTGCGAAGTTAGGTCCAAGTTTTTCGTCTTTTCAGTGATAGGTAGTTGAACGCCATCGATAGTAAAAATGGGCAAAGTTACATCTTACATGTTGCCTATTTGCAAAATGGCAGATTTATCTGGGTTCATCACTAGAGCGTGCTCCTTTGCCCATTTAGCGATATATTCTAAAGCTAAGTTGAGGACTAAGGCTCCGGAGTCAATATCTTCTAATTTACAACGGACGTATACTTGTGTATCGTCCACATACACCTTCTCCCTTTTCTGAGAAACCGTATCCAACGGAGATAAATATTTAAGCAAGCGCTTTGGTAGGTCATTGGTATATGCCGAAAACAGTGCAGGGCTGAGGACTGCTCCCTGTGGTATACCTTTTCTTATTGGTCGAGAATAAGATGAACGAGACGTTTTTGTGTCAGTTATCGAAACTCGTTGGCTCCTATTTGAGATGAAACTGCGAAACCAGGAAAACGCATTTTCGGTGAATCTCTCTGACTCCAACCTGGCCGAAAGCAGGTTGTGGCCTAGAGTTTTGAACGCTTGCGTTAGGTCTAGTACCGCTATAATAGTGATTTCTGAGCAATCTAAGGCTCTCCCTGTCTCTTATGTTACATGCAAAAGAATTGTGGCTGCCGAGAACCCCTTCCTGAAACCAGACTGAAAGCGTGGTAGGAAGTAGTGGTTGTTGATATAGGGTGTCAACTGTTGCAGGCGGACATTCTCTAATACTTTCAACAGGAATGGGAGGATTGTAATTGGACGCAGGTCCTTCTAAGAATTTGGCTGAGCAGTTATGGGAAGTGGGTGGATAATATCCTCCTTCCACGCCGATGGAAATATTCCTGACCTGAAAGTAATGTTGATAATGTCCAGAAAGGAAGGCAGACACGAAGGGACACATAGGAGGATAGCATTGCTGTTAATACCGTCACACCCAGTAGCCGTTGATTTAATAGATTTGACTGCGTTATACAGCTGGGCTAGGTAGATTTCATGAAACAGAAAGGGTGGTTGTCTGTTGAAATTTATTGACGCACGAGTGTCTTTAATGACCCTATCCGAAGGAGATGCTAGTGGAAGAGCATCGATGATGAAATTGTTAATCGCCGTCGGGGCGGAAAGCAGGACTCCCCATTAATGTTGGTTCTGTCCAGACCAAACTCCCGATCGACTGATTTTTTTCCCAGATGTGTAAGGAAGAGGGTCTTTCAGGGAAGGAGGAAAGGTTACCCGCCTTTTCAGGCCGCATCGACGATGTAGCCATGTTTCAAAGCAAGGTAAATTTCGCATGATTTGCATCTGTTTTGTTAATGTGCCATTTGTACCGCTTCCTATCCCTAGCCATTAAGATTTTTATATCAGAGTCAGTATACCATGAAGGCTCCGGTCCCGCGATTCTGAATTTTCGGAGCAGGCAGAATGTGTCTATTAAATTCAAGACTAATTGAGAAAAAATTAGTACTTTTTCTTACACTATGCCGGCATTAAAAACGCTATCCCAATCTGCCACCTCTGCCGCCCTGTCGGTATTTCATAAGTAAGAAATGAGTGTTTCCAGCATTTGCGCACGATGCTGAAGTACTTCTTTATGTAGATTGTTCAGAACAACTAACTGTTTAATTTAATTAATTTTGTATATTCCGTAAGTAGTTCTTGTGTGTTTGTTGTTTATAATGTGGGCCTGTGAACCCGTGAGCTCCCCCTTGGCGCTTAAGCTATAATAGTATATTGTGTCACGACTCAGCAAACCACGTCAAATGTTTGCTGGGAGTGACACACGATATTTTATGCAAAACGGAATGGTTTTCGTATGTGAGGGTAGGGGGCGGGGGGTTCGGGGGGCGGAGCCCCCCGCAAGGAAAGAAACACCACTTCAAAAGAATACTGCACAACAGTGCTGAGCTACAAACATCAGTGACATGTGCCGCGCATGCGTCACTTAAAAGAAAGGAGCGAGCATGGCAGCGAGGCAGCGAGTAAAGACCTTGAGGCCGTCAAAGTATGATTGTGCGGCCGGCAAAGTATACTTTTACGGCCGAGGCCGGTAAAAATCTCCTCTCCCATCCCTCTCCGACAAAAGAATACTTTGCTTCCTATAAACGCGGACGTAACGATACGAAAACCGTCCGCTTTTGCATAAAGCCTATTGTGCCACACCCGTGTGTATTACCCGAAATCGACCAGCTACTGCCGAGCGTTAGTCCCCTCGACATATCTACTTTGATTCTGAATTACAGCCTGTAGAGGATTATGAACAGTACATTCCTATTTGAAAGTACATTTTTTAAGCAAACACAAACTTAAAACAGTCAAGTTGTGCAAGAAAATTGCACAAAAAGAGTTGGAATAAGAGAAATATGTTTTCAAATAACACTGTAAAACGGCTCACTGGAGACAGATATATGACAATTGAAAGAAGAGGGAGAAAAAAAGAGACAACCAGACAGTCTCGCTCTCATTTCTTTATTATTCATCCGTCTTTCTTATACTACCAGGATCCAACATGTTTCGAGGCCTTTTAGGTCTCCTCTTGAGGGAAATTTTAATAGGAAACTAATAGGGAACATTTGTATGTTATGCTACTATTAATTAAAAAGCAGAATTGAATTTGAAGGTAATTATTAAGGAATTATTCACATTTTTTTTTATATTTCTGAGAAGCGATTGTATATTTAAAAAAAATTAAACTTCATTAACAATTCAATCCAACAATCTTCAGAGTTTATTGAACTATTAATCGGTTTGAAATATCTGAGGAAATCAAAGTTAAGAAAGCTTCAATTTCAATCTCTAATAAAAACTGATCTTCTTGTAATTTTTTCCTTAAATTCAGTAAAAGGTGGAAATTCTTCTTTCAAACATTATTCTTAATCACGTTGAACAAAAATTGAAATGTGCTTATCCTGATTATATTTACAAATGTTAAAAGACGACTTTCTAGTTCAAGAATAGAACGCATACTGAGGCAAGTGTTTCATTGCATCCTAAACTTAAAAAGCAAGAAATTGAAGCTTCATAGAAAAGAGATTGTAAAAGCCTAGTTTTAAAGAAATACCTAGAACACTGTATTTAAAATAATTTTAAAAATTTATAAAACAAATTTTTTACAGTGTAATGTTGAACAAACACATGTATTATTTTAGGAATATCGTTTTTAAGAACATTTTTTTCATTTTCCGGCAAACAATCAACAAAATTTTAAATCAGTGTCTCCAGAAAGGATAAATGTTATTTTTATAATTAATAAAATAAAATTCTTAAATAATTTTAATGTAATATATTTGTAGTTCTTTATTCACAGCATACGTATTCGATGAGTCTTATTATAGTATTCAAAGGATCTTCCTTAGACCACCATTATTGCAGGTATCAAGGGTGATGCTTTCATATATGTAAAGTCTTTGATTAATATCATTTAAACAAAAATAAACTTAAGACAGTCAAATTGTGCAGAAAATTGCACAAGAAGGCTTAAAAAGAAGTATGTTCTTTAAAAAACCGTTTTTAAAAACAAATACCGAAGAAAGTCAATTTTTATAACATAATTGCACAAAAAGAGTTGGAATAAGAGAAATATGTTTTCAAATGACAGTGTAAAACGGCTCATTTGAGACAGATATATGACAATGGAAAGAAGAGGGAGAAAAAAAAGAGACAACCAGGCAGCCTCACCCTCATTTCTTTATTATTTATCCGTCTTTTTTATACTACCAGGATCCAACATGTTTCGAGGCCTTTAAAGTCTCCCCTTCAGGAAAATTTTAATAGGAAACTAATAGGGAATATTTGTGGTTTTGACCACTGTGGGCCGTTTACCCATTATTTTTCTGATTGAATCTTAATATTTAATGATTTTTGAAACAATAGGAATTCACAAACTAAGACATTAAGAACATGAATCTTGAATAACTTAATGTTTTTAAAGCACAAATACTACCCAGTACTAATAAAATGATATAGATAACATTAGCCAAAGTTAAATAAACTAAAAATGATAGAAATTGTTGAAATTACTATAAACAATTTGGTGAAATCTATAGCTACAGAGCAATCTAGAGTAAGGGGCTTTGAGAGTTTCTTTAATAAAACACCATTTACCCATTATCAAAATCACAAGTATTTATTCTATAAAACTATACTTTTAATTAACTTTCTAATTATCAGCTGTACAAACTATCAATCTAATTTTGATATGTATGTAATAATACAAAGAAAGGCTTTATGGCAATTAGTAACTCTCAGCGTGCGTGCACTATGACAGCGTGACGAGAACTGAGGACTCCTTAAACAAAGGACTAGAGGAGAGTAGAAAAGGCGTGAACAGGGTAAAAAACGGGCGCCTCCCTCTCTCATGTCTCTTGCAGCTGACCCGTTCTGTAGATCGACGTGGGGGGATGAATATAACTTGACACTCCCTCCCTAATCAGCATTTAGTCTTTTTCATATTAAAACGTAGTATCATCTCTTCAACTAGTTGTAGTCATCTATCCGGATTTACTTAGTTCCTTTAGTAACAAACAACCAAAATTAATGTGTTCAATTTAATGTAAATCAATATTCATGTCAAGCTTTATTTTAACTTTAATAATTGTCTCATTAATTTAGTATGGACTGGAAAAGATAGGGGCTTAGTACAAATATCAGCTATCTGATTTTTAGATGAAACGCTGAGAGCAAAAGCGAACGAAAAAAAAACGTATGCAGAAGCGAAGTGAAAACGCGCGAGAGCAAGAACGAGATAAGAAAAGGCGAGAGGAAAAGCGAGCCAAGAATTAAGGGGACGGGTTCCCCCACTTTGCCGAGCTCGCCCGACTTCACGATTCGGTTTCGTTGGTTATTAGGCGGTTTGGGTTCATTTTTGTTTTCAAAAATTCACACCTGAAAGACTTCAAATACACGTGATGAAGTCTTGAGATATTTCATTATTATTTCTTTCAGGAATTCTAATGGTTTCATTTTTCATTATTTATGTTTCATTTTTCAATCGATTTTAAACATTGTAAAGTGGAAATGATAATGAATAATTATTATTTTTAATTTATTAAATTAGTCAACATTTTTACTGTATGTTTACCTCTGATAATTACCTCTCTTTTCGCGCTATTTTAGGCTGTAATCACAATTTTGGGGATTTTAAGAGAAAAGCCGAAAAATTATTAACTTGGCCTCACATGCTTTCTTAATATTTAAAAACTTTATAAAACCTTCAATATCTTAAAATATTTATCTCAACATTACAAAATTTAGTTTTTACAATTTTATTTTAATTGTGAAACAATAGTTATTGGAAATTAATTGTGAATAATTGTAAAATAAAAGTGACAAAATTTGTTTCATAAAGAAATATCTCATGATTTTTAAAGGACAAAACAATTTTAAAGGTAAGTCTTTGTAGTATTTTAATAACTAATGAACATGTTTTCAGAATATTTTTTCTTGATTCTGCCCTGATAGGGTCAAGCATAGTACAAAAAACCTTCGTGAAATTTCAAATAAAAACTGTACTCAGTATAAATTGATTTTAAAAATGAAAAATATTAAAACCATTGATAAATATTCATAAAGTTTATTTAAATATGATACAGATTGATTTTTATAAAAAAAATTCTTGTAAAAAGTTGGTCATTTTTTAAATTTTATGACATTTTTGTACGACGTTTGACCTAAGGGAATAGATTTCCGGAATGAAATTATAAAAATATCTCAGTGTTTGGTTGACAGTTATTTTATTTTTTTAATTTTTATTTGACATATCTGAAATAATGAAAAATTTTGTCAAGAATCCTATATGAAAATTATATTCATATAAGCCTGAAATAAGCAAAAAAAAAGTTAAAAAATAAACAGTTATTAGCAATTTTAATTTTTTCTTCATTAAACATTTTTTTGATTCGAACATTTATTTATTCGTTTGAAATTTCATTCCTTGAAAGTTGATTTCAACTGTTTTTAATTGAAAATTAGATTTTTTTCATAGAAATGGCTATTATTACATGTTTCGTTGAAAATTCAGCTTTTTTGGTTGAAAGTTGATCTTTTTTATTCCCTTAAGAATCATATGAAAATTACATTTATATCCATAAACTTAAAAATAAATAACTTGAAGAAATAATAGTTATTCGAAATTTTTATTTTGTATTAAAATTATTTTTTGCCTTAAATTATAATTTGGTTGTAATTTTCCGTTTTTCTTGACTAAAAATTATTTTTACTCGAAAATTTATTTATTTTGTTGAAAATTCATTTTTTCCAAGTCAAATTCACTCGTTTTTTATTTAAAATAATTTTTTTAAATTGAAATAGCAATTATCACATTTTTTGCTGGGAATTAACCTTTTTGCCTGAAAATTAAACTATTCGCTTGAAAATGTTTTTTTTGTTCAAATTTTAATTGGAAATATCTGAAATCTTAGAAAATATTTCACAATTTTTGTCAAGAATCTTGGAAAACTTATATTTATATTTACTTGTACAACTTTATTTTAATTGTCAAAGGATTTTATGTGGAAATTAATTTTAAATCATTGTAAAATAAATTCAGCGAAATTTATTTTATAAAGAAATATCCCATGATTTTAAAAAGACAAAACAGTTTTGAAGGTAATTCTTTGCAGTACTTTAATAACTAATGAATATAATTTCAGAATATTTTTCCGTCATTCTGCCCTAGGGTCAAATAAAAACTGTACTCTGTATGCATTTATTTTGAAAAGTGAAAAATATTAATACTTTTCATAAATATCCCTAAGTTTTATTTGAATATGATAAGGTAAAAACAAATAATAAGAAGGTATGCCCTTATTCAGTTTACCCAACAAAAAGGGAGGTGGCTTTACTGACACGGTGTCAGGGCCATAGAGGGTGGAGCCTCCTATCCTACGGGGAGGATCGCGAGGGGCATTCAAGCTGCTGGAGTCGCCTTGACCTCCGATCCTACGAAGAGGATCGAGAGGAGCGTTCGAGGTTGGTCCCAGAAAAGGGGAAAGGGAACTTCGCCGGTGAAGGGCTAGTTCCGTCAAAAACAGGGCCTCCGATCCTACGGTGAGGATCGCGAGGGAGGGGGTCAGGTCGGACTGTACCCACAGTAGTCTCCGATCCTACGGAGAGGATCGTGAGAGTAGATCTGGCAGTGAGAACTGAGAGGACGAACAACCCTCCGATCCTACAGGAAGAATCGTGAGGGAAAGATGTTTGCTGAGTCTCGTTAATTGATGCCCCTGATCCTACAGCGAGGATCGTGGGGATGGGTCCCTCGAAGATGGGATGGAGAGGTAGAGAAACGGTCCAGGACCGTAAAAATCATAAAAAGAAAAAAAAATGGCGACTTACTTGGCTCTGGTATCCTGAAGAGTGAGGGGGCAAAAGGAACGGTTTCTCATCATCTCCCTGGGCCTCCGAACCTACGGGGAGGATCGAGAGGCTCTGCTCCCTGGCCAAACTCACGACGGCCAAAATAAGCTTTGGCGGGCCTTGTCGCGCTTAGTGACAATTAAGGGCCTGATTCGCCGACCAGTGTCCAAAATCCTGGAGGAACGCGAACTACCACTGATCGGAGCCGAGTCGCAGAAGGTGTAGGGGGACCGGCCCGAGGGCGGAAGATCAGGAATATCGCCCTCCGTTTCCTCGGGGTCTGCCGTGGTGATCCCAACTTTCGGGGAGCGGCCTCCGGTCTATTCGTCAGTTCTCTCGCCCCCGGAGTTTGTCCTGAAGACCCTGAATGAGGGATGCCGATATGGGAGCTGGCCCAGACCTCGGTGACTCGGTCCCTCGCATAGAGGGGCTCCAGCTGAGGGTCCCGGAGGAGGGTAACCCGCAGGTCCCGTAGTTTCGCCCTTGGAAGTCCGGAGGGTCCTGCGTTATCACCCAGGGGTAGCTGGTGACGTTCAAGCCCGCCATGGTCCCCCGGCGGGGGTTTCTGGGAGTCGGGGGGTAAGGCCTGAATTGGAGAAGTGCTTAGCTCGAGGACATCGTTATCGTCCAGTTGAGGCCGGGTCGGAGTGGCCGCGAGTGGAGAGAGGAGTCCTGGCTGAGTGGATAAGGCCCCGAAAAACTCGAGTGCCTCCTCCAACGGCACGTCCCTAGGTTCCGTGGGAACGGATTCGGTGTCCGGATCCTTCGGTGGGGTGCAGGTCCGTGGGAGTCCTGGATCAGGTCTAGAGGATGGATGCTGTCCCCGGCTCTTCTTAGGCTTCTTACGCCGTTTTGGGGGCAACCATAATCCCGCCGTCGGATTCCTCTGAAGCTCCGCATAGATCTGACGTCGGAGTTTGGCCCGCCGTTTGTTCTGGCTCGGCTTCCGGAGGGGTTGTCCTACCTAGAGAAAGAGAAACAGAGACCACGAGGGAAGAGATTAAACAAGGTCCTCCGATCTTACCACTAGGATCATGAGGGGGGGGGGGGGAGGATCGCGAGGTTAAACGGGTGATTTGAATAATCTCCAATCCTAAGGAGAGGATCGTGAGTGGGGTTGAGTTCTTCTAAATTCCATTTTTCTCCGATCCTACGATGAGGATCGTGAGAAGAGAGCAGATTCAATTAAATTTGACGGTTCTCCGACCCTACGGTGAGGATCGAGAGAAAGGATAATGAGAGTAAATGCGTAATTTAAATGAGCTCCGATCCTACAGTGAGGATCGTGAGTGGGTTTGAGTTTATCTAAATTCCATATTCTCCGATCCTACGATGAGGATCGCGAGAAGAGATTGGATTTAATTAAATTTGACCTTTTTCCGATCCTACGGTGAGGATCGAGAGAAAGGGAATTATGTCAAATATGTAATTTAAATGACCTCTGATCCTACGTCGAGGATCGTAAGGGGTGAGATTTACTTACTGAATTATAAACGGCCTACACAGAGAGAAGAGAACTAATCGGAGGGGCTATGATTCAACAAAAGACTTAGCTTACTTTTCGGTCCCGAAGGGAGTATCTCCGGCGGTTGTGTTGACATGGTGAGGGTCCCTTGGCTGTCCTCCAGGAGTTGTGAGGGGGCGTACTGGAAGGGTGAAAGGGGGGAATCGATGTTGCGGGGCCAACAGCTCCCGGGGATGGGGTTCACAAGCAATAAACACCCACTGAGTTTTTTTTGTTTTGTTCACACAGTTCACTTTATCCACGAAAGGATCGAAAGGAAACACTTATTCACAAGAATTTGTTCAGGGTAGAACCTACGCGTCTATGCTCATACGGGAAGCACACCGAACGCCGGACGAAGAGGGATACAAGATGATGAAGTCTTCCGCGAACCGGAGAAACGTGAAGGCCGTTGGCAAACGCTGTAAGTGGAGCGAGAGACTCACTCGGCACCGGTCGGTGATCTACTGACGAGCTGACCGCGGAACTGAACCTCGTCCCGGGGTCCGCTCGTCACGGGGTCCGCTCGTCACGCCGCGCATGGCCTAACTAAATACTAACAGAGGGAGGGGAGAGCAGCGCGCCAATATTCAAATTAGATTACGGGAGGAAAAAGGACTGAGAGCTGTCATTCTTTGGGAGGGACAACAGAAAAACCAAGACCACCATTGTTTCAAACATTGGTGGTTTTGTTGTGTAACAAATGATTTTTCCTAAACATAAATGAGATTTAAATACACTCAAAAAATAAAATTATGGAAGGTCACAAATTCATGCAGTTTTTTTTAGAAAATCCCACACATTTTTTAATGAATCTCATTTCCACGCCACCGCGGAGGTAGTATCATGGGATATTTCTTTATAAAATAAATTTCGTTGAATTTAGTTTACAATTATTTACAATGAATTTCAAATTGAAATTATTTCACAAATAAAATAAAACTGTAATAATAAGTATAAGTATAAGTTTTCCAAGACTCTTGACAAAAGGTTCGAAATATTTTGTAACATTTCAGATATTTCAAATTAAAATTTGAACAATAAAAAAATATTTTCAATCGAATAGTTTAATTTTCAGGCAAAAAGGTTAATTCTCAACGAAAAATGTGATTATTACTATTAAAATAAAAAAAATCTACTTCAATAAAAAACGGTTTAATTTAACTTTGAAAAAATGAATTTTCAACAAAATGAATTAATTTTCAAGTAAAAACGATTTTTAGTTAAGAAAAAAGGAAAATTACAACCAAATTATAATTTAAAGCAAAAAATAATTTTGAATAACTATTTATTCTTTAAGTTATTCATTTTTAAGGTTATAAGTATAAATATAATTTTCCTAAGATTCTTAAGAAAATTGTTGAAGATTTTTGAATATTTCTGTATGCCAATCAAAATTTTAACAAAAATATAAGTTTCAACTGAACAATTGCATTTTCAAATAAAAAAGATGAACTTTCAACCAAAAAGCTGAATTTTTAACAAAAAATGTAATAATTGCCATTTCAATGTAAAAATTCTAATTTATAATCAAAAACAGTTGAAATCAACTTTAAAGGAATGAAATTTCAAGCAAATGAATAAATTTTAAAATAAAAAATTTGTTAAGGCTATGTAACGAGAGGGTCACGTGACCAAGCTAGTCCTCAAATTTGCAATGTAAACTTACGTCCAAAAGAAATAAGATATCGCGCTCAAAGTTTGGGAAATGAAAGAGGAGACAATAATGTTTACGGCTCTGGTCTTTTCTGGTGGAAGTTTTGAAAAAAAAAATTCCGAATAAAATAAAACTGGAAGCTATAACGATACTTTCCCATGTCAACTTACGTCCGCACGGAAGAAGATATCGTACTGAAAATTTAGCACGCTAAGTAGAAGGCTCGAAGGAAGGCGGCTCTGGTCCTAAATATTTGGAATTGTGAAAAAAGTTTTGTACTAATTTGGAGAAATACCGACCGTGCTCCAGAACACTACAAGAAGTTTTCCATTTTGTGCGTGTCTGAAATACGTATCAGCTGTTTCAGAGCAGCACTATCGCAGCAAGCAACTTCGCACTTCCACGGGTCTGTGGGTAAAACAGATTGCACGATACTGAAGCGGAAATGCATCGGTCAATATTTATAATTTTCATAAATAAACTTTTTTCTTCCCTCAACTCTGTGCCTTGCCACAAATGGTCATTTACTATTTTTTAATATTTTCGGAAAATTTTTCCGCGATATTCAAACTTTTATTTTTAAATATGGGTGAAAAATATTTATCTCAGGACTGACTCGATCAGCTGTTATACTCATTGCATGGCCTTAATGAAGAAAAAAAAATGTCAACAAAATTATAATTCAAGGCAAAAAATATTTTTGTATACAAAATAAAAATTTCGAATAACTGTTTTTTCCCTTATTTTAACCTCATATAAATACAATTTTCATATAGGTCAAATAAAAATAAAAAATAAAATAATAATTGTCAACCAAACACTAACTGAGATATTTTTATAATTTCATTCCGGAAATCTATTCCCTTAGGTCAAACATGGTACAAAAATGTCGTGAAATTTAAAAAATGATCAACTTTTTACAAGAATTTTTTAAATAAAAATCAATCTGTATCATATTCAAATAAAATTTATGAATATTTATCAAAGGTTTTAATATTTTTCATTTTTAAAATGAATTTATACTGAGTACAGTGTTTATTTGAAATTTCACGAAGGTTTTTTATACTATGCTTGACCCTATCAGGGCAGAATCAAGAAAAAATATTCGAAAAATATGTTCAGTAGTTATTAAAATACTACAAAGACTTACCTTTAAAATTGTTTTGTCCTTTAAAAATCATGAGATATTTCTTTATAAAACAAATTTTGTCACTTTTATTTTACAATTATTCACAATTAATTTCCAATTACAATTGTTTCACAATTAAAATAAAATTGTAAAGACTAAATTTTGTAATGTTGAGATAAATATTTTAAGATATTGAAGTTTTTATAAAGTTTTCAAATATTAAGAAAGCATATGAGGCCAAGATAATAATTTTTCGGCTTTTCTCTTGAAATCCCCAAAATTGTGATTATAGCCTAAAATAGCGCGAAAAGAAAGGTAATTATCAGAGGTAAGCATACAGTAAAAATGTTTACTAATTTAATAAATTAAAAATAATAATTATACATTATCATTTCCAATTTACAATATTTAAAATCGATTGAAAAATAAAACGTAAATAACGAAAAATGAAACCACTTGAAAGTGACATATATTGTTAACCTAATTTTAAAATTCCACATACAATATTCAATATATTATTGAACTTTATAAACCATCAGTGTCTTATAATGAATTCCCTGTACAATCGGATAGTCTAAAACATTCCATAAGAATTCCTGAAAGAAATAATCATTAAATATCTCAAGACTTCATCACGTGTATTTGAAGTCTTTCAGGTTTGAATTTTTGAAAACAAAAATCAACCCAAACCTCCTAATAACCAACGAAACCGAATCGTGAAGTCGGGCGAGCTCGGCCCGAGCCTCGGGTTCGTGCTCGTGCATTTTCGGCTTTACACGAGGCTGGCCGAGTTGACCGTCGAGGAGAGAAACCGACCACGTGATGTAAAAGGAGCAAAGTGGGGGAACCCTTCCCCTTAATTCTTGGCTCGCTTTTCCTCTCGCCTTTTCTTAGGTCGTTTTTGCTCTCACGCGTTTTTACTTCGCTTCTGCGTACGTTTTTTTTTTCGTTCGCATTTGCTTTCAGCGTTTCAGTTGAGATCCAGTGTAAATAAACAAACCCCTGGCAACGCATTTTCGAACATAATGTTCCCTAACATTAATCATGTGTCTCAATTTACTACTATAATCCATCTGGGCACTGGCATATGCAGCTTTGCTGTCACAACACAGTATCACGGGCAGCATCGAGACATCCAGGATTTCTGTAGCAGTAATGTGTAAAGCTACTAACTCTTTGCATGCTTTACAGGTTCCTACATATTCCACTTGACATGTGGATAAGGCCACGTAGTTTTGTTTGTGAGTTGTCCATGTCACAGTATCTCCGAAAACCTGTATCCCAAATCCGCTGGTAGTGATCGAGTTTTTTCAGTCCACAAAGCTTGCATCTCAAGAAGCTCTTAATCCATCCAACTTTCCTTCTAATTTTATACCAACTTGTTTAGTGTAAATAAGGTATCTCATCACTCTCTCGATCATTCTCTTTCGCTCGGTCTCTGTAGATTTCAATTCCCAAGAAACTTTTAGGTACTCCTAGGTCACTCATTTCAAATTCCAACATTAGGTTGGTTTTGATCTCGTCGAGTTTTTCACTATCATTAATAGCCACTAGAATATCGTTCACGTAGAGCAGAAGAATCAGAAACCTGTCTGAATCTTTCCAGAGAAATAAGCAAGGTTCATTACTGTGTGGTTTCAGACCAAGTTTCCGAGCTGCGTCTGCGAAACGTTCGTACCATACCTTCGGACTGATCTTTAATCCATATAAAGCTCGCTGTAGTCTGCATACCTTTTCTTGCCTGTCTCGATCCGAGCATTGGACTCCTTTTGGTATTTCCATGTAGATTTCGTAATCAATTTTTCGATTTAAAAATGGAGTTTTTATATGAAGTTGACAGCTTCTAAATTGAGTTTGTTTATGATAGCAAGAACTGATCTTGTTAACCTACATACGTGACACTGGAGCATATGTTTCATTTATCTCATAAAAGTTTCTGTCTTGAAAGCCTCGACTAACCAATCTAGCTTTAAATTTGATTTCTCCGTTTTGATCAGTTTTCTTTCTAAGAACTCACCTAGAGTTGACTATATTTGGTTTCTCCTTACCTGAATTTATTGTGGGTCTATTTACCAACGTCCGCACTTGATTTTTGTTCATGGAATTCAGCTCGTCCTCTCTAGCTTCTTTCCATTGTCGTCTTTCTGTTGTCTGCATAGCTTCTTGGTAGGAGTTTGGTTCCTTTTGGACAGCAGCTACGAACGCACAGATTTCCTCTTCCTCCAGCATATTGAGGTTTGATTCAATCTGGTCCTTCTTTGTTTTCTTCTCTTCAATACGAGCTTTCTTTTTCGGTCGTCCCCTTTTTCGTTTTTGTGCTCCCTCTGTTTCGTTTGAATTTTGGCTTCCCAACTCATCATCGGTCTGAATCTCTGCTCCTTTCGTTTTGAAAGAAGTTGATTCAGTTTGTTTTTCAACACTTCCATCGAACTCGACAAACCAATCATCTTGGTTTGCTTCTTCAAGAGGATTGTGCTAGTCCTTGAAGCTTTTCTTATTGTATTTATCTCCAAATAATACCTTTTCGTCAAACCTTACATCTCTGCTTTCATAGTATTTGCCCTCTTCAGGTTTTACGAACAAGAAACCAGTTGGAGTTTAGGATATTAGGATTACTCTGATTCCTGTCTGTTCAAACTTAGGACCAGTTTTTCTTGACGTTATATACGCAATACAACCGAATCTTCTTAACTGTTACACATTTATTTTATAATTGGATTTGAACTTCAGCAAAGGTGGAATCATATCATTCGAGCTGTAAAGTCTTCGATTATACATGAACACTGCTGCACTGAGAGCTAGATCCCACGTTTTGATTGGCAATCTCGTATCGTAAATTAAAGATCTAACCCTCTTTTCATAATTTGATTGAATCTCTCTGTAACACCGTTGTGTTGTGGAGTATCAGGGTTTGCTAACTGAAGTTCATCTCCGTACTTTTCTAGAACTTCTATAGTACTGCCTCCAGTAGATAGCAGAGTTTTTCATATGTGCCTAGTATATTCCTAGCGCTCGTTATAAAGGAATCTAGATATTTTCCTGTCTTATCTTTATGTTTTATGGGATAAGCTAGAGATAGTCTCAGGAAATCATCGATACTATACATACTTCACAATCCAGGATTTTCTCGTCTAACTAAACTTCCTTTAAACCTTTGACATTTGGATTTTGTTTTTGAAACTCTTTCAAGTATTTGACTGAAGCGTGTCCCAATCGAGCATGTCACAATAAAGCTTTATTTTTAGAATATATTTTTGACAAGTCGTTAATTTCCAGATTGCTGTCTATCTGAATATTATTCTGAACTTCTAATTGATTGATGATCGTTTGACTTTATTGTTTCTGTACTGTCCCTGATTGTCCTTTTCTAACTTGTCTGATTCGTCAGTCTGTTTTTTTCATCAAAACATTTTTGGTATTCAGTCATTTTCATTGTTGCGTTTCTCGTCATATATCTCGGTTCTTTTGTTACGACATATGCTACAAAGTTTCTTTTATTATAATTATTTCCATCCACTTCGAACTCTACTACCCAGTAGGGTTTTTCATAAATGCCAGACACGAAAAGTTCCTTAAAAACAGGGTCAACGATATTAATTTATTTGTTATATAAATAAATTTCAAGTCCCTGATCTACAAATTCACGCAAAGATAACAAATTTTCGGAAACGGATTCTGCGTATATTACATTATCTAATGTTAATTGTTTTCCCACATTACTTGAGTTTAAAAATACTTGTCCTACTTCCTCCGATTCAATTGTCACTGATTCATCTTCATTTGCACATTTAATCCTAATTTGTTTGGACTCATCAAGCTTACTGAAGATCAGTTGAGAATAGGGCATATGCTCCGTTGCTCCTGAGTCTGCCAAAAGTGTAGTCAACTTATTAAAATTTAATATCTCATCCGAGCTACCTAGCTTTTCTATACTAGCTATTTGTGCATTATACTCACCAGGGTTTCCTGTTTTTTCATTATTAGAGTTGTTAGTAGGCTTAGAATTACCTCTGAAGTTCTAGCATATCTGTCTATTTCTGGTACATTCCTTTGCATAGTGACCCTTATTACCACAACGGAAACACAGTTCACCAGGGCGAGTGACAGCATACTTTGCAGCGACTGGATTTCTTTCTTGTCGAGCTGAGTCTTGCCGAGCTGGGTTTCTCTCTTGTCAAGCTAGTTTATTTGCAGCTTCCTGTTGGATGATGTATGTTTTTAGCTGATCTATATTTAAAACATTACTCGTGGCGTTTTTATTCAGAAAATCAGTTCTACTTCACGCTAGTAGCTATGGCATGAAAGAACGCATCTCTAATCTCTATTTCAGTTAGATTTGGGACACTATTCAAACTATTGTATTGTCTAACTATTTCGTCAAATCTGTCCCAGAATTCAGAGGCTTTTTCAAGTTGGAATGGAAGCTTCTAATATGTCCCCTAAGGATTTACATATTTCTTGTATCTCTTCCCTATTCCTTCACACACCCCCCACACATATACTTGGTGATGGGAGGGGGACCTACAGTTTAAGGTGGGTTCCGAACCACCAAGAGCAACAGCCTTAAGTACTTAGAGAACCTTTTTCTCTAGAGGTACCGGTCCCACGACTCTCCGGAGATGAACAACTCCCTTGCTAGGCTAGTGTTCACCGCATGGGCCACCGAGGCTCTTCCAGAGTGCGAGGCGGGAATCGAACCCGCAAGCCGACGGATTGGGTCCAAAGCCTATGCTTTAACCCCCACGACCATCGTCCCACAGCTTTTTCAAGTTTAAGATTGTATTTAATCGTGTGCAACTTCTTACGAACTGAGCTTGTGGTGATATTTAATTCACTTGATTTTAGTTCTTTCATTTTGCTTAGAAACTCTACAGGGTCTTTGATATGGATCATTTTTGCATGATAGTATTCATCGACTCTATTTTCAAGACATTTCTAACTAAAAGTTTTTCCCTTTCTAATTTTTGAATATCAATTTCATTAACTTGTATGGGCAACAGTACATAATATAAGTTAAGAACCTTCAATTCCGATTCTAAATGATACATAAACGTTTTTAGACTCATTTTGTCAGTTAACTTATAGTCTTGTTTAATAGAGCTGTGTAACATCTGAGTTATAGTTAACTCATTTCTCTATTTATTAGAGCTAGTCTTTTCTAAACGAGCTACAGTGGTTTCCAGATTAGCCATTCTATTTCCAAATGCTCTCCTGTTAGCAACATCGATATCAATCTGCGTATCAATGCAACTGCCCAGGTGACTATCACCAGCAAGTTGACTCTCCTTATACTGGTTAAGTAGAACCTTAGCTTTTTCCAACTCTTTACTCGTATCAGCCAGTTTTTGCTTTAATACATCATCATCATTATCATGGTTTATCAACGAGCTGTATTCTTCAACCAACTGAGCAGCATAACTTGCAGCATTTCCTTTGAGCTTATCATTTTGCCTTTGAGGTACAATTTCACCAGGCTGCACAAACTTTGGGGAACTTGTACTAGCGTGGTGACATTCACCGTCGACGTTGACTGCTACCATCAGAATAGCTTCTCTGGTTTCCGGACTCAATGATTCCATGTCTATTTCATGTTCAGATTTATCATTTTTATCAGTCGGACCTGATCTTATAATCAGGCAGATGTCAGGAGCAGGGGAAATCATGTTTATGCCTAGTTCTTCAGCCATGCTCTTAAGAAGATTTGTCCGTGTGTTTAAGGCTGAATAGAGAACGAAAGCTTTTTAATTCTTAGTACTCATTCAATATAATTTTTATCTTGTATTCAACAATTTATATCAAATAATGCTTCAAATCAAGAGGTACAAAAAAGATTCATCGCTTTTTTGTAGAAGGCACATATTCTATTTGAGATATATTATTACTGGAAAAACCGCACAACAAGTCTTCTCCCAATAATTTAGCTAATTGACATTCGAAAGCTAGAACACATAACAATCTTCATGTCAAACCACATTAAAACAATAATTTTGCACAAATTTAAACACAACGACCATCTACGCGCATTTCAACACTAGGCTGCGAACTTTTAAATTATTTATATCGAAAAACGTGTATTTGAAGTTGATAACATTCGAACTAATTATTCTCTTTCATAATCAACTTAAATTTTATAAAATTATCTCGAGCTATTTTAGTAACTCTTAAGTTGTTTTGATTCTACATTATGATTTTTAATGTTTACGAAATTTCAAATGCTCTTCAATTTAAAAAATAAAAAAAACCTACATATGAACACATATATGAACATACATAATATATATAAAGCGCGAACAGAGCGGAAAACGGGCGCACCCCTCTCTCATGTGTCTTGCAGCTGACCAGTGCTGTAGATTGACGAGGACTGATGAGTATAACTTGACACAACTAATACTGATCTTTTTTTAAAAGAATTCAAAGGATTTTTGGCTTAAACGCATCTCAGAGTACCATCGTACCTGACCTGGCCTGGCGAACCTTTTCTATTGTCCGGTGCTCCGCCTCGAGCGAGCTCCAACTCAAAGCTCGACGAGGCGATGTGGTGCTCAACCGGAGGCTACTGTGTACGTACGCGCGAATGTACCTTCAAAATTTAAATGGCTCTGTTCCCACCTCTATTTCCAACGGAGGCTACTGTGTACGTTTGGGTGGTAATGCAACGTTCGTAACGTTAACGTTAACGTTTACAATTGTTGGCTAACTGTAATTGCAAAGTAACGTACGTTAAATAAGTAATAAATTATTAAATAATTTAATAAATAAATAATTAAATGATTGAATTATTGAATTATTAAATAAGTGAATAATTAAATGATTGAATCATGGAATCATTGAATAATTACATCAATAAATGAATAAATGAATAATTAAATGATTGAATGATTGAATAAATAAATGAATAATCAAATAAATAATTATATAAATAATTGAATAATTAAATCGTTGATTAATTGATCAATTAAATAAATAAATGAATAATTAAATGATTGAATAATTGAATAAATTAAATAAACTTTATATACATTTTAGCAGAGTATATTTGGAGGATCATGCATGGTCTCGACCTTTATGGTGGTTTGAAACAGAGCCATTTAAATTTTAAAGGTACCATAGCACGTACGTACACAGTAGCCTACGGTTGAGCACCACAGCGCTTCGTCGAGCTTCGAGTTGGAGCTCGCTCGAGGCGGAGCACCGGACAATAGAAAAGGTTCGCCAGGCCAGGTCAGGTACGATGGTACCCTGAGATGCGTTTAAGCTGGATTTTTTATTCCTGTTGATTTAAAAACTTCCTCTTGTAAAAATTTCAAATCACATTTCGTGGGACTTAGGTCATTCACTTGCCGAATCTTTTCTGAAAGTTTTCGAGTTCTTGCTAAATGCTGTCACAAATCCTGTAAATACTTACAAGTCAGAAAAGGGACAAGGAAGAAAAATAAATAATGGAATATTCAACTAAATTTGTACATTGGGGTAATCATGGTTAGTATGCATTATGTTATACTGCAGTCTTTCATGTTTGATAATTGACCATATTTTGACACGCGAATGTTAAAGACTATAGGGTAATTCATATGCAGTGTCCTATAAAATAAAATAAAACTTTGTACTTAAACTATTTATTATGAACAGTAGTATATGAAGTGAAAGGAAGAAATAGCGTATTTTGCAGAAGGTAGACTTTGGGGTCCAGTGATACAATTTTTTTTAAGATAAAGGTAATTTCCAGCATATTCTCACTTGCTTGGTGCAGTGTATGTGTAGCGGGCGTAACATTTTATGTGGCGGGCGTAAAGTTTCATGTCGGCCCGGCGGCGGAGTGTGCATGTGCGAACGTCACTGGGCTGGAAGCGGCCACGTTATGTCTTCTTCACGTGCATGCAATGGCGCGTTTTCAATGGGGATCGGAAAAAAAATATATTTTATGGGAAAGTATCAATTAATATACTGAATGTAATTAGTTTCCCATACGCCATTTCCCCTCTTTCAAAATTTACCTCCATGAATAAAAATATATTCTATTTCATAATACTGCAGATCTTTGTTTATATCTTTCTTGATATAGGCTTTCGGAAGTCGTCTTGACCTTTCTTCTCAAAACATTTGATCCTTGTGACCTTCATGATTGCATAAAAACTTTTCTAATTCATTACAGCTTCGAAAAGTTTTTTGATCAAAGGTGTCAAAATTATCATTCTCAATTCCATGACCCATCTAGGATCAAAATAAAAAGTACACACATTTTAATAACTGATGATTTCAGATGACTTTTCTCGAGCACTATCTGGCTACAAAAATCACATTTTATTACAAAATTCTCCAAATTTTATTACAAATATTCACAGTTATCTAATATTATTTTCGAACAGAAATTCATCCCGTTCATTTAGTTTTTTTGCTTCTCGTCCACGCTTTCTCTTCGCAGTAAACCCTACCATACGTTCATTAAATGTTTGTGGACTTTAAATTGTCAAATTATTGTGAAAAATTATGGAAACGTGTTGAAAAAAATCAGGCATCTTTCTGAAGGCCTACGAAATGATTTATATAAGAACAGGCTATCTCAGCTCCTAATATCTATAGAACGATTCGTTTAAGTTAAAGATGAATTCCACGAATTTCTTCTGGCATTTTTTTGCACTGAAGGAAGAAAGGTGTAAACGATACTCCCAGCCGGGTCCCGAGTTGCACTCACTGTCCAGTCCCGGGCCATTATTCAAAATTTCACCAAATGTTTTGAAGCAAAGCAGAAAAGAGAAGTTAGAGTTGTCAAAGGCGTAGGAAAATTTTCTTGTAGTGTTGAATGCAAGAAATATAAATTTTGACTCCGCACTTGAAAGATAATTTCAATTACATTTATTGTAAATAATTTAAAAATCGAGTAATATTATTTTATTATCGCAAGTAATTATTTACGTGATCGAATTTAATGTTGCAGTTGTTTCAACAAATAAAATAGTTTAAGAAATAACATTGTTTAATATAAAATTACCTGAAACAAAATTATTTCAAAGAAATTTTGTTAAAGAAAACAATTGCTTGAAAGAACGAAACTGTTTAAATTTGAATATAGCCTCTAAAGACAATTTTTGTTGTTTTATAGTTCAGCAATTAGTAATAAGTGAATTATTTTGAATGCAAAAATGAATTTATATTTATATATTGTAATTTTATACATTATATTATCTTTATATTGCAGTATAAATAAATACATTAATACAATTATTAAAATGTATTTGTCCCGTGAGAATAAGTGTGACATTAATTTAATTAATGTTTCTGAAAATTGTATAACTACATTTTCGAAAGTAAGATGAAGGCCCACC
The DNA here is from genome assembly GCA_932178445.1 of Andricus quercusramuli. Taxonomy (NCBI): domain Eukaryota; kingdom Metazoa; phylum Arthropoda; class Insecta; order Hymenoptera; family Cynipidae; genus Andricus; species Andricus quercusramuli. Next base: position 199,635 of record CAKNXH010060872.1, read on the forward strand.
TTCTACGTCCTACCTAAACAACCTAAACTTAAGCCTATAAACTTAATGTACCGCACGTTCTAACCAACTGAGCTAATGAATCGCTTGGATCTTGTCGACAATATTTCAGCCAAGCTTTTTCACTGAAAAGCCAGGGCTATAATAGAGGAATATTTATTTTTACATTCTCATCAGAGAAGGTATTAGATTTGTGTAAAATCCCCCCCCCCCCCCATTTTTTGTCAAATGTCCACGTTTTGGGACATTCTGAAACCAAAAAACTGGTTTTCGCGAATGTGTCTGTCTGCCTGGGTGCATGTATGTGTGTATGTATGTAGATTTTTAGTCTGTTAGCACCATAACTTTCGAAAGAATTAACAGATTGGATTGGGCTTTGGTATACTCTTCAAGTGTCCTAAAATGGAGGTCAAGTTCCTTAGCCAGCCATTTTGGATAAAAATGCGAAAAGTGAGCGCATTTTAAAAATTGCTGAGACCACTTTTTTATGATTTAAAAATCCTATGTATGAATGTTCGTCGTACATAAACAGGCGAACAAATTTATCTCTCTAACTTTTTTTGATAAAACAAAAATTACTGGAGTTATAGCATTCACAAAATACCAAAAAACAAACGAAAATGAACATTTTAAGCCAAAAAACGCACGATATGATAAAAGTAAAGAGGAGAAAAACGTTGCTTTTTGAACATTTTACAATATTGTCATAACAACTTTTTGAATTTCTTGAAAAATCAAAAATTCCAATTTTGATCGCAAAAAAAAATAATGAAAAATCAAAGGTTCCATTTTGCGGTCAAACTATGCAAAATATGAAAAAATATGAAGAAACAAAAATTGCGCCTGTAAAAAATATCTACAAATTTATTATTGATCACTTTTTGCTAGGATGCGTAGTTTTTGTTTTATTTGTAAAAATAGCATTAAAAATAGAAAAATTAAAGCTTTGGAAAAACGGTGCAAGGTACGTAAAAAGATGAAAAGACAAAAATTGTGCATTGAAAAAAGATCTACAAATTTGTGACCAATCCTTTTTTGATAGGATGCGTAGTTTTTTTTTAATCTTAGAAAATAAAATTAACAATAAAAGAATTGAATTTTTGGACAAACGACACAAGCTATGAAAAAAATCAATAGACAAAAGTTGCTCACACAAGAAAGAGCTATGCAAATTTGTCATAAATAATTTCTTTAAAGAAGCATAGTTTTTGTTTTAATCGTAAAAATAGCATTAGAAATGAAAAAATTAAATTTGTTGGAAAACGACACAAGAGACAAAAAAAAAAAAAAAAATTGATTAGCATTTCGAACTCGAAAGTTCATTGCCTCACTACCCGATTCGGGTAGTGTTTCTAGGTGGATAAATACTACCAGTGTGGGTCCACCATACCCACGACGGGTCAACAACACGCAGTATTCCCCGAACGGTCACCCATCCAAGTACTAACCGCGCCCAACACTGCTTAACTTCAGTGATATAACGGGAACTGGTGTTTTCAGCGTGGTATCGCCGTTGACGTTGACACAAGAGACAAAATAAAAATTAATAGACAAAAGTTGTTCAACCAAAAATGATCTGCAAATTTGTCAAACAAATTTTCTTAGAACCACTTTACGCTAGGATGGGTATTTTTGGTGCAAATCGTAAAAAAATGTTTGATAACAAGATTGTTTTTTTAATAAGATGCGCACTTTTTTAAATTATAAAAACAAGACAATGCAAATACGTGTGTTTCAATACTAATGCATATTATGAATTTGATTCATATAAACTTATTGAAATGATACATTTTTTAGGGTAGTTGAGGATTAAATTTAATGCAAAATAAGAATAAAATATTAAAGTTATCATGATAAATAAAATTTGTACTCTATTTTTCAATATCTGAATTAATAATTCCAGGCTGAGGTATAGAAATAAATATAATATACATTTGATATAATAGTGTTGAACCTAATGCAGAAAAGTTCGTAAATTAAGACAAAATCGAGTGCGAAGCAAGAGACACGTGATGGGATTGTGTTCGTTAAAGCCGAAGTAGCTTTAACAAAAGAGAATTAACAATCACCAAATTACAGTTGTCGATGCTTTAACCTTTAACTTTAAAAGGTCTGTTACAAATATGGGAGAAATACAGAGATTGTGCGCGCAGTGCGACATAAATACATTATCGAGCGCGAAGCGCGAGAATCAACATTCGCGCGCCCTAGGCGCGTTCAAGCTTGCGAGCGAAGCGAGCTGCGCACGTAGCACTTGATGAGAATGTGCCCGCCCAGTGGGGAGATTTTTTATTTTTCCGTTGTACACATTTTATGAATAGGTGGATTTGAAAACGTTTGATTTAAATGTTTAATGCCATTGCTGAATCAACAAAATCAAAAATATTTTTGATCGACAATAAAAGTTATTTCCGGGAATGATAATCACTTTTTCACTGTTTTTATATTGATAAGCTGTTATATGTTAAGTGCATGTGATGTTTAAAATTCATGGAATTCATAAAAACTTCTATCTCTCTAAAGATGATTAACCTTTTAGATCTTCAGTTTTATACATGAAACTTTTCGCTTTGAGAGTGCAGCATTCAAGCTCTAATCTTGAAAATCTCATAAGATTATGTTCTAAATTTAAAATTATGACGTAATTTTAATGCAAAATTATTACATTTTATGTTAGAACTTGCATCTAACAACCTTATAAAAACTGATGAAAAGTGGGAGTTTTTCATGTCCCTTGAATGATTTGATTATGTAGACCGAAGTTATTGTATATTTGTTGATTTTCAAACATTGCGCGCCATTAAACTACATATGCGTGCCTTTGTGGTTAATAAACAAACTAGAATTCGATGTTTAGAATCGATGAATCAATGTTTTGATCTATTGCGATGTTCACTAAACATAGAACAATAACAAATTTGCAAATGGCTGGACTGTGAAAAAAGTTGGTCATTCAGACGTTTAAAGGATCCTACTTAATTAGGGTAAGCAAGTTTATATAAACTTTCTGGAAACTGTTTAACGTGATAACAAAGAGAAATAATTGACTGTTGAAATGTGCGAAATTGTGACTTCCGTCTTGTTAAGATCTGTTCGTAGGCGTGAAATAATAAAATCATTATCATATTTTATGCACCACATGCCAACTAAGCTTTAGGAAGTCATGATAATCGAAGAGTCTGGTATTTCTCAATTAAGAAATACATGATTGGATTACAAAAATTCGATCTCATTTCATGAGTTTCATATGATTTTATTAATTCTAACCTATAAATTTGGGTGTCAAAATATTTATGATCGCCTAAAAACGCTAAAGACTAAAGACATTCAGTCACAATTTTATTCTCTAGCCTAAAAATTGAGCGTGATAAAATACGATTGATTTATAAAGTCTATTTCGCGATTTAATTATTTATTTTTGAGTCAATAATGGTTTTTTAGTCAATAAAATTCTTTTCGCGATCACAACTACGAATTTTGTGATCTTTTATTGCAGCGAGATATTTTAAAATATTTAATCCGATAAAATCTGCCGTTTCCTACCCAAATTTATCAGGAATATTAGCAGAACATCAATTTTTTATAAGATAAAACTAAAAAGGTATAACGATTTTTCTGCTTCATGGGACATAAAGCCAGGAACCCAAAAAAGTCCATTCAATTTATCATAAGCCTCTAAATCTTTCAAAAATTCCGTAGCTTGAATGTAGTGGGATTTGGTGTGGGTGAGAAAAACGTTGCAGACCCATTATTTTGTAAGATTAGAAAAGGTATACTAGTTTATTAAATTTGAAATTATTTAACAATTTGTACGATGAAACAAGGTAGTGGATCAGAAGGGTCATAGTGTAAAGCTTCTAAGTTATTAAAGCGGAACCGCAAACGAGCAAATCTATTTTCGTAACGTGCTAAAATTACCACTAAACTACAAAAAGGCTTAATCCTACTAAGACACAAAGAATCTTAATTTTCAATGTACTAAAATAAGCATAATATCCTAAAATATTGCGTGGGCCTGAATTGCGAACAAAAGTTGCCGACAAGGAGCCACGCTTCTCAAAAATACACTTTCTTAATACAAGTTTAAAATTTTAAGTATGGCGGAGGGCCTGAAACGCGAACAAAATCTTTCTCACGAGAAGCCATGCTTCTCAAAAGCACAAGTTATCCAGCAAAATTTCGCATAATAAACACTGATAAACAAGCAAAACAAAATCCAAACAAGGAAGGAACAGAACTGGGAGAAAGAAAAAGTCAGACGCCCACCTCAATCTCAGAAGCCCAGAGTCTACAATTTCTGCAACGCTAACGGCTAACACAAAACTGAGGCAACCCTCCCGAGCTTGATTTCTGGGACTCAGGTAGATGGAATTTGGACCGTTCCGATAAGTGGAATGCCGGCCGGCACAAGATGGATGCACCCGTATGCTGTGACAGGTACCAGGTCTTCCATGGCCTGGTACTTCACAACTAATAATCCTAATAGTTTAGATTATTTTTGAGCCGGTTATTTAATATCCGGATGGGCCGCGTGAACGCCGATAGTGTAACGTGGCAGTGGATGGCGTGTGGTCAGCTTGGCCAAGTGTAGTTGCGTAGTGTGTAATGATTGTGGTTTTCCTGCAGGACCTTCCAGATCCAAGGGACTCTGAGATTTTCGAGATTGGTGTAGAACGTCAGGTCCTTTTTACCTTGTAACTCCAGGTACCTAATCTAACCTAATTAGTAGTGACATGTAAATAATTATGTAAAAAAAATTAATAACACATTCAATTAATAACAAAAATAAACTCTTTCTAAGTCCGCTTTTCTAAAACAAAAATGTTTTTTTTAGTGTATTTCCTCATTACTTTATCAATTTGTTTGTGTAATCGTTCTGTATTAGGATTTGTTTAACGTTTTGTAATTGCTTCTGTAAGTTATCTCTATCTGTTATGGAGACAGATCTGTATACAAGAGAGTTGATGACCGATTGCTTTTCAGATGGGTGGTGGCAGGTTTTCCGTAAACTGCGTGTGTCCCAATGTTTCATCAGATCTTTTGTAAACTAATACGTACAAGAAAAGCAATTTTCCGTTTTGTTCAATTTCCATGGTGAACTGGATATTTGGGTGTAATCGATTGATGAAATCGGAAAACGTGTGTAGTTCATCTAGTCCATGTCTCAATATGAAAAAAGTGTCGCCAACGTAACTGCACCAAAATTCTGGCTTAAGCTTGGATTGGTTAAAGATGTTAGTTTCTGGATGTTCTGTAAAGATGTTGGCTATATATTACAGGTGATATTAGAGATTTCATTGCTGCTCCTGAGGTTCGTTTGTAGAATTGGTCATTGAAAGAGAAGTAAGTAATATTGAGACAGTGTTCTATCAAAGGTATGAAATCAGAGGGGAAGTTTGCAAAGGATTTAATAATATCGGTTGTATCAGAGATTGGCACTTTCGTAAAGAGAGTTTGGACGTGTGTGATAGAGTTTCCTGTGAAAGGATTCAGTTCTTCGGCGAGGGAGCATGCTAGGTTGTAATTTGGTGAGTTTAGTGATCTAACGATCGGCCTGAGGGGAATATTGTTTTTGGGGATTTTTGGGGGTCCGTAAAGTTTAGGAGAAATAGGATTAGTAGGTATTAATTCAGATATTGTTTTGCTGACTATTGCTTTTGTCAGGTCTTTTTCAAGTTATATATATATATATATATATATATATATATATATATCGTTAGTTAGAAGGTCCATGATTTTATTGTTATTGTCTTCTTTATTCCTTATTACTAGATAGATAGATAAACGTTTGTTTTTCAGCCTGCTGGCCTTAAAAAATTGACTTGCTTACACTTCCATTTTTACAGAATTTTCCTAAACTAACCCTTAAAGACTAACATCCATCCATTCCTTATCTCTAAGTCGCACGCTTTTATCGCCTTGCCTTCCTCGCTTCGCCTCGCCTCGCACGCATGTCCCTACTTTTTCGCATTGCCTCGCTTGCCAACCTCTGTTTTCGCTCTAATACCTACTACTTATCTACTATTTACAATATTTACATGTTACTTATATCTATTTTCTCTCCTATTTACAATCTTTCCGTCTCCATTCCTCTTCCTCCTTCCTTCTCTTCATCTCCATCTTACCCAACACTCCCTTCACCCATGCTACTGCCCTTTTTCCCCCTTTTCATGCAACAGTGCCTCCATGCTTATCTCACTTCTTTCCACCTCCACGCACTCCTCCAACCAGTGCTCCACTCTTGCATCCCCCTTTCGACACAGTTCACATATCCTCTTCTCCCGAGGGAGCCAGAACTTATTGAAACCCTCCATACACCCACACCTCATCCTCGCTATAAGTTCCTGACTTCCTTTCTCTCCTTTCACACATAAATATTGCGCTCTTGTACTTGGCATAATCCACACATAGTTCCAGTTAAACCTTGACTCTCTTATTCTCTCTTCCCCCTCTGTCTTCTCTCTCTCCATGCCATTTTGCTTAACCAAGTCATAAACCTTCCTTCCTTCCTCGTGCATCCTTCTCACTGGATCCATCTGCAGTCCATTCATTCTAAAATACCTTTCCCTCTCAGCCCCAATGTTCCCACTCCCTCTTCTGTTCTCCTTCTCCCACCAACACTCCCTAACCAGCCTACTTCCCCCCTCTTCCAAAAATTTCTCCTCATATTTACACGCCCTGCTCCCTGCTAGAATCCCTACATTCGTTCTCCCCGTCTCCCTCCTGACAACATACTTAGGCGTGTTCCTTGCCAACCCCAGGGTCCACTTTACATACGTCTCCTGTGTTCTATTTACCTCTTCACTTTCCTTCCACCCCCACACCTCCACTCCATACAATAGCACACTTATCACTAGCGAATCAAACAGCTTCATACTCCGTCCAAAATCATCTGCGAATAGCTTCTTCCCCAACCCCCACACCTGCCTCATCACCACATTTGCTCTCCTCACTCTCTCTTTTATGTGACCATCCACTCCTCCATTCCTCCGAAACACGAAGCCCAAGTACACAAACTCTTTCACCTCCTGCACCTCCTTTCCCTTCCACTTCCACTCTCCTCCCTTATCCCTTCCCCCTCCTTTTGTGAACACCATAACCTTGGACTTTTCCGTATTCAACTCTAACCCTTTCTTATCCAGGTATCTTCTCAACCTCTTCATCATCTCCTTTAAGGCCTCCTCGCTATTTGCCAGCAACACTATGTCATCTGCATACGCTAGTGACCAAATTCTAACCCTTCCTATCCTGACTCCTCCTACCACCCCAGCCTCCAGCTTACTTTCCATATCCGCAATTAAAATCGCAAACAGCGTTGGACTCAGAGGACACCCCTGCCTTAACCCCCTATCCATCCAGAATCCCTCCGAAATCTCCTCCCCTCCTCTTACATTGTCTTTGGTCTCTTCATATATCTCCCTTACCCTCTCAATTAGGCCTTTTTCTACTCCCCTATCCTCCGTCGCCTCCCACAACCTCCCCCTATCCACCGACGGAAACGCGCCTTTGAGATCCACAAAAAACGCGTACACTCTCTTCCCCTTCTTCGCTAATTCTCTATCCACCACGTGCTGCAGAACGTAGATATTGTCGATAGTACTCCTACCCGCCCTAAATCCCGCCTGCGTCACCGGCAATATTCCTTTCCCCTCGACATCCTTCCGCAGTCTCTCTGCCACCAACATCGCGTATACTTTATTCGCCGTATTCATTAGCGTAATCCCTCTATAATTTTCCTGCCTATCTCTACCTCCTTTCTTATACAGCGGCACTATTAACCCTTCTCTCCACCCTCCTGGGAATCCCTCGTCCCTCCATACTTTCTTCACTACCTCCTTCAGCCTCTCCCTAACCTCTTGTGTACTAAACAGCCATGCTTCGTTCTCCACCCCATCCAACCCTGCTGCTTTTGACCTTTTCAACTTCCTTATCTGCTTCTCTATCTGTTCGTCATTCAACTCCTTCATCTCTGCCTCCCCCGTTCTTCTACTTCCCCCGTACGTCTTCCTTGAATCTGAGCCTTGTAATGATTATTTAAAAAATTCCCTCCATTCCTCACTTCCTATCTTCTCGCTGCCCCCCATCCTCCGCTTCCTGAACCTATTCATTATCTTCCAGACGTCCCCCTCTGTCTTAACATTTGCTAACTCCTCTTCCAGCTCTTTCTCCTTTTCCTGTTCTTTCTTCTTACACATCACTCTAAACTCCTTCCTCATTTCTACGTACTCCTCCCTCCTCGCATTACCCTCTTTCCACTTCTTGTACTTCCTCTTCACCTTCCTTTTCATCTTTTTACATTCCCTATCCCACCACGGCTTCACCATTCGTTTCTTCTTCTTTCTAAATACCTTCTTTTGCACACACCCTTTCACCTTCTCTTTCAGATCCTCCCATATCTCTTCCACCGACTCCCCTCCAAAGCGTACCTTTCCTAGCTCCTATTGATACTTCTCCACCGCCTCCCTCGTCCAGGTAACCCTCTCCCCTATCGAGACTTCTTCCCTGCCTTCTCTTCTGCCACCCTCACCTCTTATCCATAGACTCAATGGCTGATGGTCTGATTCCACCCTCCCCTCTACTGCGAATTTTTCCATCTCCTCCCATCCTTGCATATTCATAACCACATAATCTATCACCGATACCCCCACCTTACTTACGTATGTGTATTCTCCTTCTTCGTCCCCCGTTGCCATACCATTCGCCACCGCCCAGCCTCTATCCTCCATCCAATCCCTTAGAATCTCCCCCTCCTTATTTATTATCATGTCCTTCGATTCCCTTTCGAAGCTCTCCCCTTCCGTGTAAAGTCCCCCTTCGCTCCCCATCCTCGCATTAAAATCCCCACCCACTATCACCATACTCTCCTCTCTTTCGCCCAGCAGGTCTTCCACCATTTCTTTAATTCTCTCCATCCCCTCCTTATTGTACACTGTAACAAACTTACAGGTTATGCCTCCTATTTTTATTTCCCTCATTTGCACTCCCTCCCCCTCTTCCTCTCCATGAACTTTTTCCTCTAATCCATCTCTAACCCCGGTTATAATTCCCCCACTGGCCCTTCCTTTCTTCTTCACTCTGACCGCCTCCTGAAGTCTCCACCTATACCCCCTTGGCAGCTTTGGCTCTATCCTATCCCATTCCTTTCTTTCTACCCATGTCTCTACCAGTCCCACAACGTCGAATTCCTGGATATAACGCCAGAACTCCTCGTCCTTCTTCTTTACCCCTGCTACATTCCAATACAGCGCCTTCACTACTCCTCTACCCTGCCTTACCCCCACCCCCCTACTGCCTACGAAACGAATTCCCCTGCACTTCCTTCAACACATCTTTCTCCTCATCCCACACCCACATTTTCTCGTCTATTTTTATTTTCCGATATCCTACCTTCGCCGATCTCCCTTCACTCTTCTCCCTTCTAGCCCTGTCGTTCAGCATTCTCTGCACATCCCTTTCCTTTCTCGTTAAATCGTGATCGATGAAAACTGCCTTATCCTTTATCCTATTTTTATTTCGAATTACCCCCAACTTTTCTTCCCAGCTCTCCATCTCCACAACCGCCACTTCCTTGTCTTTTCTCCCCTCCAACTTAACTTTCCCTACCCTGCCTTTAACCCACCCTATGCTCTGTAGCAGCGCTTCCACGCCCTCTCTTTCTTCCCCGCTCTTTAGATTCAACCCTTTTACCACAATATTATTCCTCCTGTCTGCCTTCTCTTTTCTCTCCATTCTCAGCTCCATTGCCCTTAACCTTTCCCTATCTGCCCTCTCTTCATTCTCACTCCTACGCTCTCCCACTTTCTCTTCTATCATCTTTTCCACCCTCTCCCAAATACCTTTAATCTCGCTGCCCCCACCTCCGCCTCCTACTTCCATTTGCGTCCTGCCCTCCATCTTCTCAAGCTTTTCTTCCGTCCTTTCCTTCCACACCCTATTTTCCTCTTCCATCTGCTTCATTTTAGCATCTTTTTCTTTCCTTTCCCTCTCTAACCCCTCTACTCTCTCCCCCATCTCTTTCATCTCCTTTTCCCATTTCTCATCTCTAATTCTTAATTCCTCCCTCAACCCCCTGATCTCGCCTATCAGCATACCGAGCGCCTCCTTCTCCACATTTCCCTCCATTTTGCGGGAGGGTGTCCTCCTAGTTCTCCCGCTTTTTTTAAACGGGCTCTCTACCACGCTTTTGTCCGGGCTCTCTTGGCTGTCTCTTTTCATTCCTTATTACTATTGTATTGCCTTTGTCTGCGGGTAATATTATGTCTTTATTCCGATTGAGTTCTTTAATTGCTTGTAAAATTATGTCCTTTAGACAAGGATGCAATCATTTCATTGCTGAAAGTGGTTAGCGATGTTTTTTACTGTGTTAGTGGTGTGTGTTTTTCTGGAAGTAATTTGTCAAATTTTATTTTTTGTTTTTGAGCAGGAAGATCTTTAATGGGCTGGGATTGGTCAAATTATATGAGGTCCAATGTAGACCAAATGTCAAATCTGAGGGTGTTTGATAGGAAAAGGTGAAGTTTTAATAGTTTTGCTTCCTCATAGAGGAAGCTTTGTAATGGTGACATTTTCCAAAATTTTTAAATTCATTTAATTGAACCCTCTCTAATTTAAAAATGTCTAATACAATGTTCTAAGCAATTGTCCGGATGTGTGTGTGTGGATGTGTGGATGTGTGTGTGTGAATATCACGCTTTTTTGTGAACACGATAACTAGAAAACGGTTGCATGTAAATTGATGAAATTTTGAGATCTTATTTTCCTCACTAATATCTTGAAACTGAGCGAAGGATTTCTGAAAATATTTATTGCATTTTTTTCAAGCACTTAATAATATTTAGAAAATCAGTTTTTTATAGTAAAACTTTTTTCATTAGCATAATTCAAAGTTTATGCAAGAACTTAAAAGATTCCTTGGTTCGAGACGATCTGCTTGACCTATAATATCAATACATTTTATTAAAAAGTAGGGAAGTTATGGTAATTTATATATTTTGAAAATCGGTTTTTTATAGTAAAACTTTTTTCATTAACATAATTTAAAGTTGATGCAAGAACAGAAAAGATGTGTTGATTCGAGTCGAATCGATTGACCTATAATATTAATAAATTTTATTGAAGAGTAAGGTATTATCTATGTACAGTGATTGGAATATCTACCACACCGTGAAATTTTCTTCGACCGTTGTTATCAATAATTATTCCATGTCCATGTTTGTCCTTTCAAATCAAAACACTGTTTTCGTTCGATTCAACCAAAATGTAGTAAAATTACTATATTGGAGCCTCGAAAAATTGAGGTTTCAATTTTTAAATGTTTTAAAGGACACTATTTAAATTATATTATTTATAAATTTTAAAGTTTTAAACAATAAATAAACAACTAAATTTGGTTCACACCAAAAACATGTTGTTTCTCTTGTAAAAATAACCAAAAATTGAAATGTCTTGGATGATTTACTACAGGTTATGTATTACCTTGAAGAAGGCCTGCAACAAGGTCGAAACGTACGTTGGTTTCATCAAATTGACGAATAAAGATTGATTCATGACAACTGAATCCACTATTATTTTTACTGGACCGTATGACCAAAATAATTTATTCTTAGATGAATTGACTTCATTATTGAAGAGTAAGGAAGCTATGGTGCAGCATAATATTTGAAAATACGGTTTTTGATCGCAACAATTTTTTCCTTAACATAATTAAAAGTTTATGCAAGAATATGAAAGATTTATTGGTTCGAGACGAATCGATTGACCTACAATATTAATACATTTTATTGAAGAGTAGGAAAGTTATGGTCATTTATATATTTTTAAAATCGTGTTTTATAGTAAAAGTTTTCTTATTCTCATAATTTAAAGTTGATGCGAGAATAGAAAAGTTGTGTTGATTCAAGACGAATCGATTGACCTATAACATTGATACATTTTATTGAAGAGTAAGGAAGCTATGGTAATGCATAATATTTGAAAACACGGTTTTTTATTGTAAAACTATTTCACTAACATAATTCAAAATTGATGCAAGAACGAAAAAAATTTCTTGATTTGAGGCAAATCGATTAATCTATAATATTAATACACTTTTTTGAAGATTAAGGAAGTAATGCTCATTTATAATATTTGAATTATCTGTCTCAAACAGAAAAACTTTTCTCATCAACATAATTCAAAGTTGCCGCATGAATAGAAAACTTTTTGATCATAAATTTTCAAATAGAATAATTCTGAATTTTCATGTAAAAAATCACAGAGCTGGGAAAGGGATAGGGTGCGACAGAATTTTTCCTTTCCCTCTTCCAGCTCGAAAAATTATCATTTCGAATACAAGATTTGATTCATCTGATTTGTCTTTGTATTTAAAACATTTTTTGTATTATTTTGTAATTTTGTCTTTATTGTAAATTTCTATTTTTAAATTGAGAAAAATGAAGACTTTGGTTTGTCTATTATCGAAAAAAATAACTAATGCTTCCTCTATGAGGAAGCAAATACATTTTCTAACAAAAAGCAAAGTGCTCGTGAAATGAGCACCATATAATCATAAATACAAACAAAATGGAAACACTCGAGATCGAATTCACAGCTAGTTTTGGAGGTAGTGTGCAGAACAAATTTTATATGTTGTTTCCTTTCTTCAAAGAGGAGCAAACTTGTTTTATGTGGAATTAATTTGGATTTAGATGTTCCCTAATGGATTTTCAATTGTAAGAATTTTGGGACGATGTTTTCCCTGCATCATTTCAAGAAAGCTAAAGATGTCAGTAGCTTACCTTGAGAAAACCTGGGCTTACGGAAAATGTTAGTTTTAGTGAGAAAACTCTCCCTGTAAAGTTCTTTAATAATAATAGATTCAATGCTTTCACGATAATTCATTATAACAATAGAAGGAGTTGTTTCAGGTTTCAATCGTGTTCCTAACTGAGCATCTTGCCGACGTTTCGTGAACATTGCAGCTCACTTCTTTAGCGCTAACCTGAAACAATCGTGAGAGCATTGAATCCATCATTAAAGAACTCTACGGGGAGAGTATTCTTTCTAAAACTAACACGTTTAGTAAGCTCAGGTCTTCTCAAGCTAAGCTACTAACATCTTTAGCTTTCTTGTAACGATGTAGGGACAACAACATCGTTCCAAATTGTTTACAATTGTAAAACCATTTTGGAACATCTAAATCCATTTGACATTTGGTACACATAAGACGGCATATCATTTGACCAATTCCAACGGATTAAGGACCTGTCCACTCAAAAACAAAAAATAAAATTTGACAAATTGCTTTCAGAAAAACACACACCACTAACTAACTAACTGAAAAACATCTCTAACCATCAGTAATTTGGAATCCAAAGTATATACCCTTCCACCCGAAAAAGCGAATAACATACGGCGTAGGACGGTCAACATTTTACGCCAAGTCCAACTTCCCTCCTGAAACTTAACAGAAAAAAAACAGCAAATGAAGAACTCAATCGGAATAAAGACATCATAATATTACCCGCAGACAAAGGCAACAGAACAGTAATAATGAATAAAGCAGACTATAACAACAAAATCATGGACCTTCTTACTGGCGATACATATAAAAAATGTAAAAAAGACCCCACAAGAACAATAGCCAGAAAAACAAAAAGCCTCCTAAAAGACTCAAATCTTGACAGCGATACAATATCTAAATTAAAACCTACTAATCCCGTCTTTCCAAAACTTTACGGACTCCCAAGAATCTCTTTCTCACCAAAAAACTGAATCCTTTCACAGGAAACTCTATCACACACGTCCAAAACTATTTTGACTTTATCAAAAAGATACAACAAATTCACATTCAACCTCAAGACATCCTAGTGATCAATGAGATCTCCAATCATACCTGTAATAGCCAACATCTAGTGAACCACACAAGTTTGCTGATTCCTCAATCGATTACACCCTAATATCCAGTTCACCATGGAAATTGAACAAAACGGAAAATTGCCTTTCTTGGACGTATTGGTTCACAAAATATCTGATAACACACTAGGACATGAAATTCACAGAAAACCCACCTATACAAACAGATACCTACATGCCTCCTTCCACCACCGTTCATCCCAAAAGCAATCGGTCATCAACTCCCTTGTATACAGAGCTGTCTCCATAACAGATAAAGATAACTTACAAAAGAAATTACAAAACGTTAAACAAATCCTGATACACAACGATTATACAAACAAACAAATTAATAAAGCAATAACAATATACACTTAAAAAACAAGTCAACACAACCTACTAAAGAAAGAGAAAGAAAAACGACCATCATCCTACCCTACATCCCAGGTATCACAGAACAAATAGGAAGAATTCACTCTCAGTGATCCGGGAGTATATAAAATTCCTTGCTCTCGTGGCAAAGTCTATATTGGAGCAACCGAGAGAGCGGTGAGCCAACGTGTAAAGGAACATGAGAGTAAAGTGAGGCTAAAACATTTCACGCAATCAGCACTAGCTGAGCATGATATCGAAACAGGACATAGAATGTTATTTTGGCAAAACAACCGTCATCACAAAAACATACAATATTTTTCCAAGAAAACATAGAGAAGCAATCGAAATCTTAAAAAACCCTAATAACATCAGTAGGGACCATGGATATAATACCAATTGGATTTGGCTTTCCATCCTCCCGGGTTTCCAAGAAAAGACTTGATTGGCCAATCAAGTTCGACCAGTATCCACGGTGGGGCGCTGCGGTCAATCACAGGCATCGTAGAGAGTACATGCATATAAGCACAACGTAACTTGAAACTGAAGTTTCAGGTTAGCCGTGAAGATGTGATCTGCAATGTTCACGAAACGTGGGCATGATTCATAGTTTTGCACACGATTGAAACCTGAAGCATCTCCTTCTATTTTATTATTACAGTCATTCGGCAGACATTACGTGAAATGTAACTCGCTCTTTAACTAATTTCTAATTTGAGCTCGTGCTGGCCATGGGTATAATCGCGGGCTGATATTTAATTTAGGCAACTCGTACAAGCTGGGGGAAAATCCACAACTGGTGGCTGGCCACCACGATACACAGGATATCCTATTGTGTATAATATAATATTTTAATTCTTAGATGCTTTTAAATTTTAGAAAATACTAAGAGGATTTTTTAAAAACTTTTCACTTGCTTTTTTAGACAGTACTATCAGGAAAGTATTTCTATCTTAATTTTAAGGAAGAAATAATGATTTTTATTTCTGGACAAGACAGGCAGTCATTATTTTATAACGAGCTTGATGTTCTTTTAAATCAATGTTTAGATAAGAGGATTATCCTTATTTTATTTTTATTTTGCTTATTTAAAATAATTCTGCTGTTGGCGAAAAGAAGTACTCGTGGAAAGACATCATATATTTACGAAAATAGGAGCGAAGTTTCTCTTCGGCGAGACCTCATCCAAAGAACATTTCTTCACCAATTTGCAGAATATGTGGAACGGAGGTTGTTATTTCTAGTGTGGGAAGACAAGCCCTCCAAAGTCACAGCGATGGATAAAAGCATAAAGAACGTCCTAATGCTATTCAAAAAAGTCTACCTCTTCAGTTTGTATCTCCTTCGTCTACATTGGAGAAAACGTGCGGATCCATCATTGATGAAACACCATCTACACCGGAAACACACGGATTAAAATATGTACCATCAGCTGTATCAACTGCTGCACAAAATGCTACTTTCTGTGAATCGATAACAGCAATGACTCATACTCCCGCGTGAAAAGAGGTCATTGAATCATACATGACGGTGGAAGATGTCATGACAGCCGAAATAATTTGGTGTTTACATACCGTAATGTCGCATATCTCTTTAAGGCATGCAGCAATCGCAACTGACATATTGGCTCTTGTGGAATTCACTCGTATCATGGCAGTTTTTAACCAGAGATACAGGCAACCCGATGGGAATTATCTTAGTTTTTTCGATCACTGTATCATATCATCCAAGATTCATCTGCTCGTCGAGGAGATTATACCAGAATTACGAATAGGATTGTATGTCCATTGAAGTTTCTAGCTACAAAATGGCTTGAGAATGTTCCAGTAGTTCAGAGAGCTAGACGCATTTTTTCAGATATTATCAAGTACGTCGAACAAGTAGAGAGTAGGTCTAATATTATTATGCCAGATATTATCAAGTACGTCGAACAAGTAGAGAGTAGGCCTAAGAGCCAGCAGCCTAAATGCAAAAGCTTCCAGATCATTGCGGGGACTGTTAAGGATGATATGCTGCCAGATAAATTAGCGTTCTTTGAGAATTTGGCGGAAAATATTAGGCCAATTCTCACCAAATTTCAGTCTGACGCCCCTCTTGCTCCTTTCTTACTTACGATCCCATCTGTCATAGTTAGGCACACTATGGCTGGCTTCATAAAAAAGGATGTATTTGATAACGAGAGACTTGATGAAGTCAACGTAATAGATAAAAGAATCTTCTGACAGCGAAGGAAATTGAGCTGGGCATCGGTACTGGAAAGGCAATAGCAGTTTGTAAGAATAAGATCAAAAGGGATGTACTCTAATTTCGCCAGAAATGTAGAATTTGTTTACAGTTTTTAATTTCAAAGCTTATGGATCGATCTTCATTGAAGTATTCAATGGCAAAAAACATCATGTGCTTGAATCCGTAAATAATAGCTTATGTTGAGAGTAGTACTACGTACTTGAACCGTTGTCTTGAAAAACTCGTTCATTCTAACTTAATGACTGGAAGTATTGCCGATTGTATATAAAAAGAGTTCTCCGATTTTTGCAGTCAGGAATATGTTAAAGAAGAAATGCGATAATATTCTCGAAGTGAAAAACGGTTGGATATTTTTTTGATGGATTTATTATGTAAACACTGCAAATGGGAAAACTTAAAGAATATCGCAAAAATGATTCTCATTCTCTCTCACGGCAAAGCCTTTTTAGAACGAGGCTTTTCTGTTAATAAGGAAGTGATCGTAGTAAATCAAAATTAAAGATCAGTCGTTGCTCAGCGAATAATATTTGATTCCACAACAGCCAAAGGTGGAATCACAATTTTTGAAATATCTTGCCATATCCAAAAAAATATTACATTCGGCGAAAAACGCACACAGTATGTACAAAGAGGCCCTCGCAAAGGACAGAAAGCTCAAGGAAGCTGAAAAAAGCAGCAGAAGAAAAGGAAGCCAAACAAAGAGAAGTCCTTGCATCAGAAATAGAAACCAAGAAGAAAGACCCAAAGAGATAGTTTGTTTTTCAATTTAGAGCAATTTTTAAGTCTGATATATGTACGGGAATTTTGAAGAAGTCTGCGGGAAATGTACAGGAATTTTATCACACGTATTTACTGAACAGTGAACACCCTGATAGCTGTTACTAATGCGCATTATGCACAGCTTACAAAACCGCACAGTAACGCCGTTACAGCTTAATTACGTGACACTGTAACAAAATTGTTATAGTTCATGCGTGTAACCAAGTTACTGAACAACTGTTACAATCTTCTTCTATAACAATTATATTTCACTGCTACATAATTGTTACAATTTTTTTATGGAACTGGTACATCTTCATTCGGTAAAAAAGTTACTCAACGTTGTTACCTTCCAATTATATCACAAGTAAGTGACTGGACAGTAACATTCGTTATGCAACCAGATATAACAATGTAACGCCTTTGTTACGGAGCAGTTACAGAACATGTTTGCTGGGTAGGTTATGTATGTATTGTAATGTCGTGTGCGTACACAGTCACAGAAACACAGCCCGCCCTGTGATGTACTCGCCAGTATAGTACACAAACATGCTGAAAAAGCTTCAAAGTTAATATTAATATCAACTTTAATATAACATTGCTTTAACATCAGGACTTAATTCAGGTACAGAGAGTTTTATTTTCGTATGCCAGGGCGGTGTCATTTCCACATTAGCATACCGTGATCGCATTTTATGTCAAGAAGTGCCCAGTGATAGGTGCAGAGCGTGTCATGCACACGCTGAGTACCTAGAACACATACTATCGGGGTGTCCGACCCTCGCAGAAACGACTTATATCTATAGACATAATGCGGCCCTAAGAGTACTTTATTACCATCTTTGTCGCTCTTACGGTGTTGGTCGTGACCCTGCCTTGCCGAACGCTCCAAGGGATATAGAGTCAATTGTCCGTAACGAGAAGTGCCAAATTTTCTGGAACTATGGTTTTCGGGCAGCAGTCTCCGTTGCGCACTCGAGGCCTGACATTGTTCTCCAAGACTTCCAGAAACGAACTATATTCGTGATCGAATTCTCGGCTCCGTCCGAATACAACATCATTGCAAAGGAGAAAGAAAAAGAGGAGAGTTATCAAGACCTTAAAAGAGAGCTGCAACGACTGTACTCAACATATTCGGTGCGAGTAATTTTCCTTGTGATAGGTGCTCTCGGAGGTGCGAAACTATCACTGGTTCGTAACCTTAAAGCCATACCCGCGTGCCAAAAATATGCGAGACACTTGCGAGATGGATGCAGAAAGCTGTCATCCTCGGGTCGCTTCGTGATTTGTCGCGTTTCCACTGGGGTCTATTGAAATTTTTTAGATAGCAGTTGCTCTCAGTAGGACCATGCGGTGGTTGTTCAACTCTTTTTTAAAATTATTTATATGAAATTCGGTTTCGATTTCTTTGGAGTCGATTTGAAGGGCCTATACAAAGCCGCCAAACGCGTCCTTGGGTTGCGGATAGAAGTTCCCTGTATCAAGGGTTTCTGCTGAATATGGTTACAATAATTAGTAAGCAGTCGCGGACAATCGTCCAGGAATACTCTTGAAGGAATAACCCATAAGCGAAGGCGTAACAACCGTGCCGAAAGCTGAATGGCACCTGGCTGAAATGTCTTAAACGGTGACTCTGGGATACCCGGCGAACTCTCAGAGTATGCAGCCTTATCCTTGCATGCGGGGCTCTTCAAGGACGAACGAACGCTTTCCCTAGCTGCTCGTGGGAACAACAGTGACACCACCAGACCACCGAAAAGTTGTAGATGAGGTTCAAAACGATCGAACGCGCAGAGCACATGCCAATGAGTTGGCAAACAGTACCGATCACCCTAGAGTTTGGTGTGCTGAAAATAATTTAAATGGAAACACGACGACGAACCGGCGAAACCCCTACATTGAGCGGACCAGTCAACTCGAGGATGACTTGCTAGACTGCTACGATGCCAGCATTTTCTTGTTTACGGAGGCTTAATGGCACGTATGCACACTCTGTGGTGCCAAAACACCCAGAGTTTCAGCACATTTCGATTCAGTCATTGCGAAATAAACGTGACTACCTCTTGAAAAATGGGCATGTACGCGGAGCGCTTCCCCAACCGCAGCTTGAACAAGCTGCAGACGAAGATAAGGAAGCGACATTAAGACCAAGCGCGGAAAGCAGGCACCTTCTGAGAGATGATCACGATTTTAGGACAAGAGGGAACATTGACATACAGGTTCCTCCTAAGCCCCAAGATCTGGCTGAAATAGATGCCTCCCTTCGTGAGGATATCTCCCAGGAGTCCGACCTCTGGACCATCAATTGCTCAGTTTATGGTGCTGCCAGAGCTTTTTCTGATTCAAATGGAAGGCTAAAACCGACGATGGATCAAAAGACCAGAAGACGCTTGCATCAACTGAACAAGAAGATTGGATGGGCAAGACCAAATGCCTCCCGTGTTCAGTGTGTGATTGACTACATAACATCTGTTAGACCGTTCACGGAAAGGGTTTGAAAGTTCGACAAAGAACTGAGGACCCACAATAACACACTGAACAAGTCAAAGCTGTTGAAAATCAGGCAGCATATTGTTGACAAAATACGGGTGTTATCTGATGCAAGGAGGAGAATACAGAAGAGGGAGAGAAGGATCAGGGAGAATGAACAGTTTCTCGCTGACCCATCGCGCCTCTTCAGCGATCTCCCTGTTTCTTAGAAAAATCCACCTAATCTTAACGAGGAAGAGACTTTTTTGAGGGACGTATATAAGATCCCGAAAACACTAGAGTTGAAAGAAGATACTGATGATATCAGCCGCTTCAAGGAGTTTTGTGACAACCTCATAACATAAGATGAGGAATGTTCATTAATAACTGTCGAAGAGGTAAAAAAAAAGCACTCAGGGGCACAAAGAACTTTTCCCCTGCAAGACCAGATAGTATCAAAAACTTCTGGTGGAAGAGGTTTACTTGTGCACACCAGCATCTGGTACGCATATTCACCTCTTATTTAAAGTCGGAAACGCCCATTCCGCAGTGGCTGGTGCTAGGACGCACTATACTCCTACCGAAAAAAGGCAACTTGTCCAACCCAGAGAATTACAGGCCAATAACTTGTTTGAACACACTTTATAAGATACTTACGGCTGTCCTAAACAACAGGATTGTTTTTTTGAGTGTCCTCAAGACACACGAGGGTTCCGCCGGCCTGTCGTTGTTATTTCATCGTGCCCTGTGACCACCCATCTCACGGCCGTGAAAGGTGGCCATGTGTGTGAAAAAACGCCTGTGTTGAGAGAGATGTACGGACAACGTGGCTCGAAAAAATGTGTAGCAAGCTGCCGAGAGAACCTGCTAATTGATAGATGCGCCAGCACAGAAGCAGCAGCCTACCAGCGCGTCCTGTCAATGGCCTGGATTGACTACCGGAAAGCTTTTGGTTTAACCTCTCATAGACTTATCATCTGTCTGTTGAAAAGCTTGAAGGTTCATCCATACATAGTGAGATGCATAGAGAGATTGATGTCCCTTGGGAAAACATGATTTACTATCTCATCTGGAAATTATCAGGTGACAACCAACAACGTTAATTTCCAGAGGGGCGTCTTTCAGGGCGATACCATGAGCCCACTGCTTTTTTGCATTACATTCCTGCCTCTATCCCTCGCAATATGAAATACTCCTGGATACCTCTACGGCTAAACTAATCATCGCGAGCATAATGTCACTCATGTATTTTATATGGATGACCTGAAGATCTATGCTTCTGGTAAAAGCAAACTTCAGAATGTCTTTAAATATCATCAAGAAGTACACGGGAGAGATTAGTATGGACTTTGTTTTGGAAGTGTGCTAAGATTCATCTTCAGGAAGGAAAGATTATTGGTGTTCCCAATGACCCTGAGCTTGTAGATGTAAGTGTTATTAGACATCTTCACACTGGAGAGACCTATGCATACCTAGGGGTGCGTTAAAGCCGCATTGAGGACGTAACATCAGTGAAAGAGTCTCTCCGAAGCAGATACAAGCATCATCTTCGACAGATTTGGTCTTCAAATCTATCGGCGTTGAACAAGGTATCTGTTATTAACATGCTTGCCGTCCCGGTTCTACTCTTTTCGTTTGGGGGGGGGGGGTAAATGGACAAAGGGCGAGCTTACGGCCCTTGATATCGCCACGCGTAAGATCATGTATATGCATAAGAGTTTGCATATCAATTTATCCATACCGCGATTATACATCTCACCCCGTCAATGCGGACTCGGATTTCTGAATCTCCAATGTCTTCATAACCGAGTTGTTCTAAGTACAACCTACATTTTTGCAAATGGCAGAGATCTTCTCCTAAAGATGGTCAAGAAATACGAGATAATTGGCAAAGGACCATTCCCTTATAAAGCCGCAGAGTAGGCAGCCAAGACCTGTTGCCTGAATTTTAACATCAGAAGTGAGGCAAGTGTATTACTGCATCTAGATACTTCTTAAAGCCAAAATAAAGAAAGCAGAGGTAGAAAATTTCCGTAAACTTTTGCTTGCCTCAGATCGTCAGGGCTTAATTCAGGTACAGAGAGTTTCATTTTCGCGTGCCAGGATGCTGTCATTTCCACCTTAGTATACTGTGACCGCATTTTACGTCAAGAAGTTCCCGGCGATAGGTGCAGAGCATGTCATACACACGCTGAGTACCTAGAACACATACATTCCGGGTGTCCCACTCACTGCGGGAACGACGTATCTCTACAGACATAATGCAGCCCTAAGAGTACTTTATTACCATCTTTGTCGCACTTACGATGGGATATAGAGTCAATTGTCCGTAATGAGAAGTGCCAAATTTTCTGGAACTATGGTTTTCGGGCAGCAGTCTCCGTTGCGCACTCGAGGCCTGACATTGTTCTCCAAGACTTCGAGAAACGAACTATATTCGTGATCGAATTCTCGGCTCCGTCCGAATACAACATCACTGACAAAGAGAAGGAAAAGAGGAGAGGTATCAAGACCTTAAAAGGGAGCTGCATTAACTTTACCCAGAATGTTGGGTTAAAGTAATTGTCCTCGTGATCCGTGCTCTCGGAGGTGTTCGTGTCCTCAAGACACACGAGGGTTCCGCCGGCCTGTCGTTGTTATTTCACCGTGCCCTGTGACCACCCATCTCACGGCCGTGAGAGGTGGCCATATGTGTGATTTACCGCTGTTCTACTGGGAGCCGGTACTAGTGACCTAGTCCTGACGAAAACTTAATTGATTCTTATGCAAAATGATCTTCTGATTTCGATTATGTCTATTTTTAAATAAAAACCGCAATGTCTCTTAAATTTATTTTGTTTAAATCGTTATTTTTTCATAATTAGAGAAATGTGATACGCCCAAACTTGAATCAAGGTATGTGTTCATTCAATTGATATTTTAAGAGAAAGCAGTAAAATATCGTTTTAATGAAACTCCATTTCTACTATCATGTATTACTTGTTGGGACAAAAATAATTTATTTTGAAAATTGTTTGATTAGACTATTAGCTTAGTTTTTCAAAAGTTCGAAATAAATAAAAACTTTTCTTGTTTGCGTACACTGTACGCTTTTGAACGCTTTTGTACATAAAGGCGAGAAAATTTTGAATGTATTTCGAATTTTGGGAAGCGTAAACTAATAGCCTAATCAAAAATTTTCAAATTAAATAAGCCTTGTCTCAGTGAGTACTACGTAATTAAAAAGGAAAGAAATTGTGAAACGTTGAAAAATATAGTGTAGAAACGGTGTTTTTTAAAACTTTATTTAACTTTTCTTACGTAATCCATTCAATGAATCAGCATATCGTAATTTAAATTTGAGCGTATCATGATTCCCTAAGTGATTATGAAAAAATAAATAATTTTTTTTTCAAACAACAAAACGACCAAGAATTTGCTGGGTGCATCCGACATATTTGGAATCAGGAGAACATTTTGTGTAAGAATCAATCAGGTTTTCATCAGGACTTAAAATAGACACAAAAGTGCTCTTGGATCCCCGATTATCTGCACAATGTTCACATTCAACTTTAAAGATAGAATATTTCACGTTCAAGTATTTTTTATCTTGAAGAATTGTCCCAACTTGAATTTTTCAAGAAGCTATTTGCAGTACCTGCTTTTGTTTTTACTTTTAGACTTTTGCTAAATAATATCGTAAAACAAAACAAAAATTAAAAATTATATTCAGTTAGACCTGCATTTTCAGCGAAACAGCTTGGCTGAGATTTTATTCACAACATCCAAGCACTGTTATGGCTTAATTGGCTAGGGCGTGCGATAGATTTATTTTTAGACTTAGGTTTAGGTAGGGTTTGAATCCCCAGCGGGTGTGATTTAAAGCGTTTGAGCATGCGATTATGTTTGTAAGTGACCGTGCGTGCAATTGTGTAATTTAAAAAAAAATCGAGTGCAGTGATGATACATAAAACAATTTTTTCTTGCAAACTCATCATTATATTACATCATCTGTATCGAGCTGCTGCAATGGAACGCCTACCGACGATTCTACAACACATGTCCCAACAAGCGCGGGAAAACGGCATGCGCGAGACAAATGCGTAGTAGAGAAGGATGCAATAAGGCCACAGGGCCTTCTTCGGTCCTAAAAGTGCTGGAAATAGAAATAAACAGGACCAGTGTGGGCCATAGGCGGGCTTGAATTGTATGGAGAGTGAGTCATATTGAATCGTTTTCCCTCTTTTCGAATGAAATCAACTCTTTTGATGTTAGGCTTACATATTTTATATGATTTTTAAGATTTATAAATGATCGATAAATTAAGAGAAATCATACTAAAGGCTACTGGATTCGAAACCCATTCAAAGCAAGTTAATGGATTTTTGTTTCCTGGGAGGAGGCACAATACCTATTTCGCGGATTGTGTATTGAAAAAATGAGTATAGAGAACGAGTATTAAAAGAATGAGTATATAGGTAGTGCGTAAGAAAAGAACGAGTATAGACAATACGTATTGAGAAAATGTGTATTAAGACTCGGACATAATTATATATTGATAAAATCGTATACTCAAGTGTATATTGGTTACCCTTGATCGTTACAGTTGATTTCTGTTGCACGGTGTGTGAAAAAATCTCCTCTGGTATCTCGTTGCGATCCCTGATAATACAGATTCCTGGTAACATTGATTTCAATTGACGCAAAAAATGTGCAAATTTCTTTGCATTCCAACATTAATCTACCAGCGACGGGATTCACAGTGCAATTGAGCTGCATACCGGGTCTGATCAGATGACAATTATGTGACTTTTCCGGTAGAGGCTGCTCCAGTTGTGTCCATATGCGCTTACCAACTCATCAATGCAAATCAACTGTAAAAGAAAATCTCATTTTACAAATAATGTGCGCTTGACTTTTGATAATTTTGGGTTGACAAATTTTGTTTTACTTGGCGCAATTTGAAAAGCATAAAGTTTTTCAATATCCGCTTCTTATTATTTTTAATAATTTTTATAAACCAAACTAGCTGTGGATTCGATCTCGAGTGTTTCCGCTTTGTTTGTATTTATGATTATATGGTGCTCATTCCACGAGCACTTTGCTTCCCGTCAGCAAATGTATTTGCTTCCTCATACAGGAAGCATTAGTTATTTTTTCGATAATAGACAAACCAAAGTCTTCATTTTGCTCTATTGAAAAATAGAAATTTACAAAAAATACAAAATTACAAAATAATACAAAAAATGTTTTAAATACAAAGACAAATCAGATAAATCAAATCTTGTATTCGAAATGGTAATTTTTCGAGCTGGAAAAGGGGAAGGAAAAATTCTGTCGCACCCTATCCCTTCCCCAGCTCTGTGATTTTTTTACAAGAATTGTCAGAATTATTCTATTTGAAAATTTATGATCAAAAAGTTTTCTATTCACACGGCAACTTTGAATTATGTTGATGAGAAAAGTTTTTCTGTTTGAGACAGATAATTCAAATATTATAAATGAGCATTACTTCCTTAATCTTCAATAAAGTGTATTAATATTATAGATTAATCCATTTGATAATTATTATTATTATACCATTAAGCCATTTCCCTTTCGGGGTAGGCGTGACCTGTTCGGTTGGAAAGTAGTGGGATAGGTATATAGGTGTAAAGTAGGTCGTTATACGGTATAAAGTAGATAGGTATATAGGTGTTAGGTATAGATGTTTTAGATTGATCTGGAGTTTTCGTGTTATTTATTCAAATGACACGTTCACTCCGCAACACTGCTCCGACCCAGGTTGCTGATCAATGTCTCTAGCGATCACCCCAAGTGAGGAGCCTCACAAAACTGTTATGCATGGTTCCCCACTTGGGCCCATTAGTATCCAAGGTCTTTGTTTCAGGCATCATTCACTCTATTGTCACTCTGTTTCTAAACTATTTGTCGCCACACTTTTCTGTCCTGGCATACTACTCTAGCTTCCTTCACGTCCATGCATTTCTTCATGCAAGCTCTTGTGTTCCTATGTCTTCTTATGTCTCTTCGGATTAACGTCTCATTCACAGATTCTAACCATTCTTTCGGTGGTCTACCTCTGGGCATTCTGCCATTTACTTTGCCTTTATATACTTGCTTCGTCAGTCGTTCATCTTTCATTCTTTCAAGATGTCCGAACCATCTTCACTGATTTCTTTCTCATATGTCAACTAGTGTCTCTCCTGTACCACATTCTTTGAGGATTGTCTCGTTTCGGACTTTGTCCATCAGTGTTTTTCGGCATATTATGCGCAGAGGTTTCATGCCGATCGCATTGATTTTACTCCTGTCCTTTTCTTGACAGGTCCATGTCTCGCTACCGTATAGTACAGCTGGTACGAATATGGAATTATGTATGGCCATTTTAGCTTTTTTTGATATGTTTTTATTTGTGAGGATGGACTCTGCTCTACCGATAACCTGCTTCCCCTTATTTATGCGCCTATCCAACTTCCCATCTATTTTTCCTTCGTTAGTGAATAGACTACCTAGATATACGTACTTGTCAACTTGTTCTAATCTCTCATCACTTAGGACAATGTTGCATATTGTTTTCTCACTTTTACCCTCAAACACCATGATTTTCGTTTTATTCACGTTAATTTTGAGGCCCATGTTCTCCATGCTTGTATTAAATTTATTCAACATTCTTTGAAAGTCCTCGACTGATTCTGCCATAACAATTTTGTCATCTGCGAAAGCTAACCCACGTACCTTAACGGTTTCGAGATCTACACCATCTTCGTCGAAGAGGGCAGTTCTTAGACACTTATCCATGAATATGATAAATGGCCACGAGGACATGACGCATCCTTGTTTCACGCCTTGCATAATATCGAACCAGTCACTCAGTTTCCCATTTACCTCTACACTCGCTTTACTACCTGTATATATTGTTTTTATTGCTTGTAGGAGCCCTCTATTTACTCCATACTCTTTAAGGACTTCCCAAAGTTTACTTCTATTTACCGTGTCGAATGCTTTTTCTAGGCCAATAAATGCACAGAAAACTTTCTTTCCCACTCTCAAGCTTTTTTCTGTGATCTGTCTTAGGCTAAATATCTGATCTGTACATGATCTTCCTGGCATAAATCCACTTTGGACTTCCCATATCTTCTCTTCTGTAATTTCCATTACCCTACGAATAAGTATTTTTGAGCATATTTTACTTACGGTACTTAGTAGGCTGATACCTCTGTAATTACTGCAGTTGCTTTTATCTCCCTTTCTTTTATATATTGGTACAATAATCGCCTTTCTCCAATCATCTGGGACTTCTCCTGTCTCGAAACATAAATTTATCAATTCGCACAACCTGTGAGGTATGTACTCGCCACCGTATTTAAGCATTTCAGCGTTAATACTGTCTATACCAGCAGCCTTACCGTTTTTCAAGTTCTTAATTATATCTCTGACCTCAGTGACAGAGACTTTTTCAATTGAGTTTTCTAATGCATTATTTTCAATGTCGTAGTTTTGTTGCCCTATGTCTTCACCTCCTAATAGTTCTTTAAAAGAGTCTTTTAAAGCGTCTACTATCCCTGCTATATCATATAGCATTTCACGTTTGCTGTTTCTCATGCTAAGAAACTCTGTGCTTTTACTTCCCTTCATCTCTTTAAATAATAGTTTCATAATTCCTTCAAAGTAGTTTTTTATTTTGTTCTCTTCTTCTGTTCTAGTTTTCTCTTTACTCTCTTTGGCTAGACGTTTAATTTTCCTCTTTTTGTGTCTGTAATCATTTCTGAGTATTTTTCTCCTCGTCGCTAAGACCTGTCATGTTCAACGTTCTTTTGTACGCTTCTTTCTTTTCTTGTTGGGCTGCCGCAATTTCATCGTTCCACCACGCATCGCCAGACTTTCTTCCTACCCTCGCCATATCACACACTTCAATCGCAGTTTTAACAATGGTATCCTGCAATAAAGCCCACGCGCCCTCTATATCTTTATTCCTTTCAAGCGGCTCCCAAATTGCCGTATCTATGCGTTCGTTTATCTTATTCTGAAAATCTATTTGTACTTCCGGTTTCTGTAAATTTTCGACCCTTTTTTTCGTCTCAGGTACACAAAGAATGTCTAGTTTCCTTACGTGCATAGTTTCTCGTAGTACTCTTATCTTAAGATCACTCACTCCTCCAGCATTCCAAACACCCAGTCTCCATTCATCGCCCGAAACTCGACCTTTACGTTTACCGTGTGCATGCTTTTCGTCAATCCAAGTTTCAGTCCATTCCGAGGCTACTTTATTGTTTGTACTATTCATGTTTATATTGTACTCCCAACTATCACCTGTATGCGCGAGATTTGTTTTGCGAGTCGAAATCATGTCCGAATTAAGCAGTGATTTGTCGTATGGTGGAGAGTCAAGCTTTAGCGTCAGTCCCACTAAAACTTCTGTAACTGGGCCGCGCGGCGGGGGGGGGGTGTAGGGACATGAGAAAGGAAACCGAGAGTCTCAATAGGTTGGTGATTTAGGCTGAGAAGGTCACCAGCCTTCAGCAGCGTTGCATTAGATAGGAGTTCATATGTTCCCATCCGCCGATTGCCGGCCTACCTCTAAAACAAGAGCCAATAAGACTTTTTTTTTAACTATACGCGGTTAAAAATTTCGTATGAAATCGCTAGTATATAGAGACATAGTATAAGGGAGAGAGGCCTGATAATCGAAATTTTCATCTCTGAAAATTTTTGAAGAAGTTTTGCTGTGCTAATGAAAAAAGTTTTACTATAAAAAACTGATTTTTTAAATCACACACACACACACACATCCGGACAATTGCTTAGAACATTGTATTAGACATTTTTAAATTAGGGAGGGTTCAATTAAATGAATTTAAAATTTTTGGAAAATGTTACCATTACAAAGCTTCCTCTATGAGGAAGCAGAGGTCAATTAGCAGAATCAATGTATATAAATATTTTCAAGAAGCTTTAAAAAAAAGAAAAGTTCCTATTCTCTTAATACTTTTCTTGTGCGGCAATCCATTATTTACCTACAACCTTATAAACAATGCACTTTTTATTAACCTACTTTCCCCTACAGATCCTAATTTTAGAGGTCTTCTCCATCACATTTGTTTTACCTTGCTGACTATAATTATCCTGAATAGCGTTTTTAGTTCCGGCCGTTCATTGTTAATAATAATGGTTTGAAACATAAGCAGATTTAAATATGATAATATCTTTTTCTTTTCTGCCATGAAGATAGTGAATTTATTTACAAGTACGATTCCTAGTACTAACTATATTATGGCTTAATTATATCATGACACATGTCATCACTAAGATATCGCAATGCGACTGAACATGCATTTCTAACTATATTGTAGATATCATCGCCATTAGACAAAAAATAAGTGAATAACTTATACAATCTACATTAGGGTGATTCATTTTATGAGTAAAAAAATGATTTCGTCGAATCCAAGCAGTCACACGTTCTGTTGGTACCTTTTGGCGTCTAAATATGCTGTGTAAAAGGAGAAGCCGATCGGATAATATTTAGATATCCCCTATCAGCATTAAAGTATAACATAAGTCATACTTCATACTGTCATCCAATTAGCAATGCCAAATTCAAAATAACCCAACCTTGTGGTACAGGCTTAAACTAATAGCATTATTCTCGTTCATACCATTAAGCCATTTCCCTTTCGGGTTAGGCGTGACACTACCCGATTCGGGTAGTGTTTCTAGGTGGATTATTTATTACTAGTACTACTAGTGTGGGCTCACCACACCCACAACGAGCCAACTGCGCGCAGTATTCCCGAACGGTCACCCATTTAAGTTATATATTTTAAAATGATGTATTTCGTTAAAAGTATCAAATGAAAAACGTTTCGGTGAACATTCCCACCCAGGAACATATTGAAAGAAACTAAATAGCCACAATATAATTTGCCAAGTGCAAGTATAACGGTTCTAATCTTTTTTGCACTCAATGAATCTACCGAAACTCTTCCGTCTTCAACTTGTGTACACGGCACACTATCTTGATCCATCCCACTTATCCTGTCAAGCATACTTTTGATCTGTGAGGTACTGGAATACAAGAAACAGTGCCAGCGCGTAGACGGTTCAGAAACTGGACCTAACTAAACCTTCTCCTGTTGTCTCGCTCCCCTCGGCGTGCATCAAGCTGCCCGCTGCATAGTCGCCTTTATTTCTATATTTCCTCTGCATTAAAGCCTAGATGCAGGACAATACCTTCCTTTCTTCGGACCCCCCCCCCCCCCGCCCTCTTCTTCAATACTGTCAGTAAACCCTAAAAATATGGGTATATATGAAAAGGTCGTAGATTTGACACATTTTTACATATCTAATTGACTTGTAACTTTGCATGCATACCTACGATAAGTTGGTAAACCCTCCCTCCCTCATGCCATCTGCACCCCACGCCTACCGTGAAGTCTGGATTCACATGCTGTTAGAAAATGCCAAGAATATGGGTATTTTAAAAAAAATCTTGAAGAGTAGGAAAGGGAGAGAGAGTCCATTCGAATTCGAAATTTTTAACGGTATCAGAGTCCCACTGATGAGGTTTTTCATAAGTAGATCACGTCCCAAATATTTCACAAATAGAAAAATTCGTTTTCAAGATTGTTCGAAAGCAACATAAACTTAAAAATCAGACACTAGCGTAGCTACATAATTCTTTAATTAATACATTTTTTCGCCTATATTAATTTTGGTTGGTCTATAGCAGGCCTGTCGAGAGGGGATCAATTCCAGTAATTTTCCTTAAAACTGCTTGAATCGCAGATGTGTTTTCCTGTTTCCTGTCGCGTGCTTTAGAGACGTAGATTCGGGGGTCCAGTACCACAGAGACGTTTTGGTTGGTGCTTTTGGGTGGCTAAGTTAAAAAGAAATTTGTTTATTTTAATGTTGCACATGCGCCATACCTTTTCATAGGTGCGTTGAACGATCTTGAGTTACAATAATTTAAACAATATTTTTGTAAGCCAATATTTTATAAAATTGTCGAAATCTTTAATGTGCAATATTTATAAAAGCGCATAAATTTATTATTGGTTTATTACAATAGACCTGAGAGTATTCGCTTGCTTTTTTTAGTTTTGTATTTCATAGCATTAAATATTTTAAATTTTAAAACAGGCCTGAAAATTCTCTATTCCATTCAGCTCCTTAAAGTTGAACATTTCGCCGAGTTGGCTCTCATAAGAAATTATTATGCAAATAATTAATTTATTAATGTGTTAATCATTTTCTTTTTCATTTGATTTGATTTTGAACCCAGTCCCCGTAAAGTACCTTTCGAAATACTTTTTTCTGCAGCACTGAACCCCCTATTTTACTCACTGATATATATGAGGACGGTGCACTGATATATACAATAATACACTGGATACAAGTCTCAATGGTAAACGCGTGTGCCTAATTGAAGGCCGAAGCCGCCATGCTGCACGAGGGTTTTCAGTGATATAAGGGGACACATTCAAATGTATTATGGAAGGCAACTTAAAAATAGTAATAAAAGGCATGTAAAATGTAGTTTCTTGTTCATGAGAAAATTGAATAAAACACAAGTTTATATAATTTAAGTAAAAGTGATTAAGTTAATAAAAATTATAGAATAGTACAAAAAAAAAGGAATCCCGATGGGATTTTAAATGTGTAGAATAAACATTTTTTAAACGCATGGATTATAATTTTTTTCTGTCAACAAGTACAATAAAACTTTGAAATTTGGATAAGCGGGCAGGGGGCCTTAAACCGAGGATTTCTACTGAATACGGTTGTACGACTCAATAAGCAGTCGCGGGCAATAGTCCGGGAGTAGTCCCGAAGGAATAACTCCAAAGCTAAGGCGTTAAAACAAGCGTGCTGAAGGCTAAATGGCACCAGAGTGTGGTTTTTTCTCATGGTGTCTCTACATAGAATACCAGGTCGCCTCCTAAGAGTATGGGGACGGCGACTGACACTTGCGGCTGCTAGGGTCGCTAGTGCGCGTAGTGATACACAATACGACGGTTCCAGCGGTGGTAACGACTGCTATTCGAATGATATCAGTCCTTCATAACGCAGCTTTGAGGTGATTGCATCAAGCACTATTTTCGAAATGCCAGGTCTGCATGTGGCATTTGGGTGTACAAATAAAGGAGCAAATCGCTTTCCAAATAACAAAAAACTAAGGAAACCGTAGATAATGCCTTGTTCTTGTGTTACTCCTTTGAAGTAAACAATTTTACCTTCGAGCGACTCTACAAAACTATTAACCCGTTTACTTGTTTTGAAGAACATCTGAGCTTGCTTTTTTTCAAATTAAATAAAATAAATAAATTCACAGAATATAGCTATACAAATTAACGATTTAATACTGGAAAATTCTAAATTTTATTATTTCTAATTCGAATCTTTAATGTTTTAATTGGACAGATTTCAAGTTTAAAAAAGTTGAAAACCTGCAAAAGTTAACAGATTTAAAGTAAATAAAACATTTATTTTGTGTATTCTCCTTATTGTTGGCAATATGTGAAGATTATTGTGGTTTGTGAATCATCTCAAATTATAGAAAAAACGAAGACGAATTCAGACACCTGTGTTTAAAATTATTTTCATATTTCTATTAATTTAAGCTCTATGAAAGCTTTAACGCCGTTTTAGGAGGACTAAAGATACAGGGGGTGAAAAGCTTCAGTTTCAAAATTCCATGACTTTTCCCTGATTTTTCTCGCACCAACTTTTAATTTTTCCTGATCACTAATAGTCAAAGACCAGCATTTTCTTATTTTAAGATTTTCAACATGGAATCTTTTATAAACAGAATAAAACAATTTCTGATTAAAATTACAAAATTCCAAGTTTAGTTATTTATTTTAACCGAAAAAATTGACTTCTCTACAATAAAAGATGAATTTTCAATCTAAATGGAGGAATTTTCAACTACACATTTGAATTTTTGATCAAAAAAGTTTACTTTTTAACTATATAGTTAAATTTTCAGAAAATAAAATTTAATTTCAACAAAATAGTTGAAATTTTAGCCAAATTGTTCAATTTTCAACCTACAAAGAAGAAAACAGTTGCATTTTAAATTCGAATAGATGCATTTCTAACAAAACATTCAATATTTCATCAAGAAAGATGAATTTTCAACCTACAAAGATGACGCATTTTCAATGAAAAATGTAATAGTTAGCTGATATTGCAATTAAAACATAAAAATGAATTTTCAACAAAATAGTTCATTTGTCAACCAAAGAGATGAATATTCAACAAAATAATTCAAGTTTCAACGAAATCGTTAAATCCTCAACCTACAAAAAAGAATTCTGAACAAAAAAGATAACAGATGCATTTTTAACAAAAAAATATGAAATTTCTACCAAAATAGATGAATTTTAAGACAAAACGGATAAATTTTAAATAAAGACGTTTATTTTTCAACTGAAATGATGAATTTTGCAACGAAAAAGGCGAATTTTGAAAACAATAAAGATTTTTTAGTCGAGAAAGAAAAAAAAGTTCGTCCAAGTTGTTAAACTTTCAAGCCAAAAGACGAATTTTGTGTAAAACAGATGAATTTTTAACCCAAAAAGAAGAATTTTCCAAAAAATAGTTAAATTTTCAACACCACAATATGAGTTTTCAACAGAAAGTTAATTTTCTGCTAAAGTTATTGAATCTTCAACCCAAGGAAAAAACTGAAAAAAATAGAAAAAAGTAATACAAGGGAAATAAATTACTGACAAAAATTTTTTATCACAAGATCACTCACCATAGATCAATCCTATGCCTTAACTGAACCCTTTTCATTTTTCTCGAAAACAGCAGATCATAACATAAAATTACACACTTTTAATTCAATATGCACCGTTCTTTGGACCCGCAATAACTAACAAGAAATACTTGCAATCCTATAGAGAGCCAAAGACTGAAGATCTGACTACCCATTCCAAGACAACTTTTTAGGCCCGAAAAGGACATGGATCGCCCAATGAAAGATAGCCGCTGAAGCCAAAGTCTCCTTGGCTACGCCTACACCAGTGGTCGGCAAACTTTTTGCTAATTCTTCAGGTAAGGGCAGGATTGACCTAAGACAATTTTTTCGCTTGTCGGGCATTTCTCGGCGGGGGTTCATTGTTAGACGAGATACTCGATGGGAATAAAAATTTACAAATCAATTTTGTTCTAAATTCTTGTATTAGCGATTTAAAAGTCTTAAATTTGAAATCTGTAACTTTTTTGTGATTACATATATCTAGAATTGCACTAGGGAAATTAAAAATCAATGTTCTGATATATGATGAAAATTGTATTTTAAACTAAAAGTGTTACAGCTCATTGATTTTGAATTTTTTTAAGACTTTTTTTTATGTTCTTTTCGCCCCCAAAAATTCACAGATTTTGAATTTCGAAGGTTCAAAATGCTAATTTTGAAATTTAAGAATTTATGGTTTTGAATTTTAATCCCAGTTACTGGAACCGCTTAACAAAGGACGCTTTCATGGAAGGTTAGACCTTCTTGGCGGCAGCATGTACTGCCACGAGATTTTGAGTCGTCCCGCCACGGCGCGTTGCCGACCACTGGCCTGTACGCACCTCTCATACTACCTTCAGAGAAGCTCTTTAGGGTTGCAATTCTTCTGTGTTAGTTATCGCTGGTTCGAAGAATTTTGCATATTTAATCAAAAAGTGTGCAAGTTTACGTTATGAGCTGCTGTTTTCGAAAAAAAATGGAAAGGGTGCACTTGAGGCAGAGAATTGGATCGTATGGTGAGTGATATAATATTTTGTCCAGTAATGTATTTGTCTTGTATTTCTATTTTTTGTAGTTCCTTCCTCCTGGCGATTGTATTTTTAGTTAAAAATTGTATTATTGGGTTGAAAATTAAAAAATGTTGTTAAAAAGTCTTCTTTTGTGGTTGAAAATTCGCATTCAAAATAACTTAATTTAAGATATTAATTTTGACTACAAATAACTACACCAATGGATTCTAAGTGAAAAATTACTCAAGGAACATGTGTTGAATGATCACTTTCTTGCACCAGTTAGTTATAACAGAATAATAAACAATTGATGTGTGCATCTGCTTCAGCCTATGATTAAACTACTGGGGATATAAAGAAAGGAACAAATGCAATTTAAACAGCTCAATCAACATTGATTTTTGGCATAACATGTTAGTTAAAAAATTGTTTATTACCAAATTTTGTATCAACAAATTAATAAATATTATACTTATGCTATCAAAAACACGCTAATAGATTTCAAGTAAAAATTACTAAAGGTCCATGTGTTACATGATCACATTTTTGCAGCAGTTAATTATAAGAAAATAATAAATAATTGGGTCATTCTCCGTCGAAGTGTAAATTTGATACGTGTGAGCGCCCTAGTTTCCAAAAAGCATTACTAATAATACTTTTATAAAGTATCAGTACAGGAAGCATTCTTGTTGATCAATTATTGAGGTTACTCGATTCTTGGAAAACAGGAGGCTTACACGTATAAAATTTACACTTTGACGGAGAATGGCTCAATTAATTTGTGCTTGTATCTGCCAACGGCGATACCACGCTGAAAACACCAGCTCCCGTAAGATCACTGAAGTTGAACAGCGTTGGGCGCGGTTAGTACTTGGATGGGTGACCATTCGGGAATACTGCGTGGTGTTGGCCCGTCGCGGGTATGGTGGACCCACACTGGTAGTATGTATCCACCTAGAAACACTACCCGAATCAGGTAGTGAGGCAATGAACTTTCGAATTCGAACTGCTAAACAATTTTTCTTTTTTTTTGTATCTGCTTCAGACTATAATTAAACCACTAGGGATATAAAAAAGTAACTAATGCAATTTTAGCAGCGCCATCAGAAAATTATTTTTGGCATAAAAAGTTAGTTGGCCAATCTTTTATTACCAAATTTGTTATAATCAAATTAATAAATATTAAACTTATGCTATAAAAAGACACGCCAATGGATTCTGCGTGAAAAATTACCAGAAGAACATGTGTTACATGATCACTTTCTTGTGCCAGTTAGTTATAACAAACTAATTAAGCCTATGGTTAGACCACTAGGGCTAGAAAAGAAGTAACTAAGCGAATTCTGGGTGAAAAATTACTAAAGGAATATGTATATTTTACTTTCTTATCCTATTTAATAATAAAAAAATAACCATAAATTGAAACGAGAACAGGCACAAATCAATTCTTTATTATTTTATCAGAACTAATTGGAGCAAGAAAGTGACAATTTAACACATGCTTCTTTAGTAATTTTTCACATAGAATCAATTTCTGTTATTTTTAGTGCAAGGTTAATATTTAATAATTTTTTTATAACAAATTTTAGTATAAGACCATGCATGGAGGACAAAAGTGGCTACAACTCCTAATAGGTTAAATGTAGACCGTAGAACACTCACCCAAAATTTCATGCTTTCATCGCAAAATGCAAGGTCGGGGTAATTTTTTGGCTTAACGTGTGGAGTATAAAATTAACAGGAGAGAATGAAAGAAAAATTGAAATTTTAAAATATAAAAGGATGGCATGATGGTAGAATGTAGAGTGTGGATGTGTAGAAGTGTAGAGGCTTACTTACGGGGTAACACCACTGCAGAAATTTCAAAAAATCGATTTTTTTATTAGCTTAAAAAATCCTTTGAGCCTTGTAGAATAAAGGACAAAAGGTTTTATACGTGTTCGAAATCGATTTCATTGAAATTTCGAGCCCTTTTACCGAGCGTACCGGGCCGCTCCGCAACGACTACCTGCGTCTATTACTACTATTATTACTACTATTACTACTGCTTATTTTCGTACCCATCAATTTTTAATAGTTCAATGGCACTAATAAATGTCGCCACGCTTCCGTTACAAGCATTTTCATTTAGAAATGCTTTAGTGCACGTCAGCAACCCACGCTAGTACAGCTTAGGTGCACGTGTAAAACGGACTTTAAACGCGTTTTTATCAGAACACGTTTTTTGAAATCGGCACGCAGCATAACTCAAACAATTTTCAATATTTTGGATACGGGTTTTTCCTACATCTTTATAATAACATTTCAAATATATTTCGTTGAAAACTCGTCTTTTTTGGTTGAATTCAACTGTTTTTTATTAAAAATAAAATAAGATTTTGGTAGAAGTATCTGTTATTATATTATTTGATAAATTTATTACGTATCCAACTTTAACCTTGAATAACTTTTGAAGGAGCAAATTTATGAAAAAATTATAAAGAACCTTTTTTGTAGAGCTTCGAATTCCCCATAAGAATATGTTATGCTCTTGGAAATTTATTAAGCCGTTCGAGAGTTACAAAACTCCAAATTAAAAAAAAAAAATTCACATGCTACTTAAATTGGAAATAGATATTCGCGATGTGCGACCTCTAAATATTAATATTAAAAGCTCTACTGTTCACAGGCGTCTTTTTACACCTTTCCGGAAGTTTTTATGTGGGGGTTTCGAAAAAAAAGTAGCCGATTTTTTCGAACCACCCTAATGTGTATGTATATTCAGTGCATTGGAGTATTTCCTCACTGTGAATTTTTACCCTAATGTGTGTATATATATATATATATATATATATATATATATATAATTAAAAAAAAGTTAAACAACCACCGCAGGGTACCACTAAGAGCAACTGCCATCTGGAAAAAATGTCAATGGCCCCCAGTAGAACCGCGGTAAAATACACCTATGGCCACGTCTCACATCCGTGAGATGGGTGGTTGTGTTTCCATCTAAATTATTTTCAGCACCCCGAACTCTAGGATGATCGGCATTGTTTGCCGATCCATTGTCGGGTGCTCTGCGCGTTCGATCGTTTTGAACCGCATCTACAACATTTTGGTGGTTTTTTGGTTTCATTGTTGTTCCCATGAGCAGCTAGGGAAAGGGTTCGTCCATCCTTGTAGAGCCCCGCGTGCAAGGATAAGGCTATTACTCTGAGACATCGCCCGATATCCCAGAGTCACCGTTAAAGACACCTCACCCAGGTGCCATGCAGCTTTCGGCACGGTTCGCACACCTTCGCTTAGGGGTTATTCCTTCGGGACCATCCCTGGACAATTGTCCGCGACTGCTTATTAATTATTGTATCCATATTCAGCAGAAACCCTTGGTACGGGGACCCTCTATCCGCAACCCAAGGACGCGTTCGGTGGCTTTGTCATAAGCCCTTCGGTTCTATTCCAAGGGAATCGAAACCGAAACCGATATTGTACCATATTGTTGACAAAATAAGGCTGTTATCTGACGCAAGGAGGAGGATACAAAAGAGGGAGAGATGGATCAGGGAGAATCAACAGTTTCTCGCTGACCCATCACGCATCTTCAGTGATCGCCCTGTTTTTGTAAAAATCCACCCAAGCCCAATGAGGTAGAGACTTTTTGGAGAGAGGTGTACAAGATCCCGAAAACACTAGAGTTGAAAGAAGATACTGACAATATCATCCGCTTCAAGGAGTTTTGCGACAGACTCATAAAATCTGAGGAGGAGTGCCCATCAGTCACTGCCGAAGAGATGAAAAGAGCACTTAGAGGCACGAACAACTTTTCCGGTGCTGCAACAGATTGTATCAAGAACGTTTGGTGGAAGAAGTTTACTTCTATACACAAACATTTGGCCCGCATATTCACCTCATATTTTAAGGCAGAGACGCCCATTCCGCAGCGGCTGGTGTTAGGACGCACTATATTCCTACCGAAAAAAGGCAACTTGTCCAAACCAGAGAATTACAGGGTACAGGATATTTACAGCTGTCCTGAACAACAAGATTGTTCGACGAATTAAGCCTTTATGGCGAGAGATGTACGAACAACGTGGCTCGAAAAAAGGTGTAGCAGTCTGTCGAGAGAACCTGCTGATTGACAGGTGTGTCTGTAAAGACGCTACATTCCATCAGCGCGTCCTGTTAATGGCCTGGATTAACTACCGGAAAGCTTTTGATGCAACCTCTCATAGACATATCATCTGTCTGTTGGAAAGCTTGAAGGTACATCCACACATAGTGGGATGCATAGAGAGATTGATGCCTCTTTGGAAAACTAGATTTGCCATCTCATCTAGGAATTATCGTCTGACGACGAACAACGTCACCTTCCAGAGGGGCGTCTTTCAAGGGGATAGTATGAGCCCTTTGCTTTTTTGCATCACACTTCTGCCTCTATCTCTCGCACTGCGAAATTCTCCTGGATACCTCTGTGGCGACACTAATCAGCGTGAGCATAAGGTCACTCATGTATTTTATATGGATGACCTGAATATCTATGCAGCTGGTAAAAGCAAACTTCAAACTGCTATAAATATCGTCAAGAACTACACAGGAGAGATTAGGATGGACTTTGGTTTAGACAAGTGTGCCAAAATTCATTTGAAGAAAGGAAAGATTACTGGCGTTCCCAAGAACCCTGAGCTTGTGGATATAAGTGTTATTGGACATCTTAACACTCGAGAGACCTATACATACCTGGGCGTACCACAAAGCCGCATTCAGGACGTAACATCAGTGAAGGAGTCTCTCCGAAGCAGATACAAGCATCTTCTTCGACAGATTTGGTCTTCCAATCTGTTGGCGTTGAACAAGGTATCTGCGACTAACATGCTTGCCGTCCCGGTTCTACTTCACTCGTTTGGGGTGGTTCAATGGACGAAGAACGAGCTTAAGGCCCTTTATGTCACCACGCGTAAGATCATGCATATGCATAAAAGCTTGCATATCAATTCGTCAGTTCCGCGATTGTACATTTCACGCCGTCAAGGCGGACGCGGACTTCTGAATCTTCAGTGTCTTCATAACCGAATTGTTTTGAGTACAGCTTACATCGTTGCGAATGGCAGAGATCCTCTCCTAAAGATGGTCAGGAACCACGAGATGATTCGCGAAGTAGCGTTCCTTTACAAAGCCGCGGAGCAAGCGGCCGAGACCCTTGGCCTGAATTTTAACATCAGAAGTGAAGAAAGTGCATTACTCCATCTAGATGCTTCACGTCTAAAGGCCGAAGTAAAGAAAGCAGAGGTTGGAAAATTTCACCAAGAGCTACTCGACAAGCATATGCACGGAAACTTTCACAGAAATCTAGAAAAACTGTCCTTGTCGAAAGAGCAAATTTTTGCTTTCCTTAAATCATCAGGGCTCAATTCAGGTACAGAGGTACGAGTCATTTTCCTTGTGATTGGTGCTCTTGGATGTGCGAAACTATCACTGGTAGTTTATGGACGAGCCCTGACAGAGATGGTAATAAAGCACTCTCAGTGCCGCATTGTGCCTTTGGATGTAGGTTGTTCCCGCATGAGCTGGACAAGTAGATAGTATGTGTCCTAGATGCTCGGGGTGTTCATGACACGCTCCGCAGCTATCATCGGGAATATGTTGGCTCAAAATGTGGCGACGGTATGCTAGAGTGGAAATGACACCATCTTGACATGCCAAAATGAAGCCCTCTGTGCCCGGGTGTGCCCTTCAATCCGGGTGATCTAAGGAAAGAAAACTTCAGCTCATACGACATCGACTGATGTTCCCCATTTCTGTGGAAGATGCAGTGCATCTTCTTGTCGAGGAGCTCTTCGCGGAAGTTTTTCTCCTGTGCTTTCTTAATCCGGGCCTTCAGGAGTGAGTGTTCAAGATGGATAAGATTTGATGCATTTTGCTCACCCCTGGTATTTAAGGCAAAGCCGAGTGTCTCAGCAGCCTCCTCCGCTGCTTTGTACAGAAACGCCCCTTTGCCCGCTTCTTCATGTTTCCTGACCATTTTAAGAATAGGCTCTTGTCCATTTGCAACTATATGTGCTGTATCCAGAATAATCCTGTTGCGATGAAATTCAAGATTCAGTATTCCGCAACCACCTAGGCGGCGTGAGATGTAAAGACGCGGAACAGAAGACTTTAGGTGCATGCTTTTGTTCATGTGCAAAACCTTTCCCGTCCCGATATCAAGGGATCTGAGCTCGTCCTTCGTTCATGGAACCACTCCAAATGAATAGAGTACTACCGGGATGGCAAGCATGTTCGTTGCAGATACTTTGTTCTTAGCCGACAGTTCGGAAGACCAAATCTGCCTGATGATACGTTTGTATCTGCTTCGGAGAGTATCCTTTATAGTTTTCACGTCCTGAATGCGGCTTTGTGGCACGCCCAGGTATGTATAGGTCTCTCTAGCGCTACGGTGTCGTATAGCGCTCCTGTCGACTCCATTCCAATCTCTTGAGTGTATCCTTTCACAATTTTTAGAGCTTCATGTAGTTTCTCTTTATTTCTAGCATAGATCTTGAGATCGTCCATGTAAAATACATGAGTGACCTTATGCTTTCGATCTCCAGGTTTGCCACAGAGGTACCCTTCGGAATGATTAAGTGCGGGACAGTTGCAATATTTGAGGCAAAAGAGAAGAGGGCTCATGGTGTCGCCCTGTAACACACCTCTCTGAAAGGTGACACTGTTAGTGATAACACGATGTTTTCCAGATGAGATAGTAAATCTGGTTTTCCAAAGCGGCATTAATCTCTCTATGCAACTCGCGATATATGGATGAACTTTCAAGCTTTCCAACAGAGAAGATAAGCGTATGCGTGGTGAAATCGAAAGCTTTCCGGTAATCAATCCAGGTCATCGATAGGAATCGCTGATAGGATGCTGCGTCTTTACAAACACATCTATCGATGAGCAGGTTCTGCCGACATCCTGCTACGTCTTTCTTTGAGCCGCGTTGTTCATAAATCTCTCGCCACACAGGTCCTATTGTCCGAAGAATCCTATCATTTAGGCTAGATGTAAAGATTTTATCCAGAGTGTGTAGACAAGTTATTGGCCTGTAATTCTTAGGGTCTGCTAAGTTGCCCGACTTGTTGATTGTGTGATGACGGATCCGCAGTTCGCGCGTGAACTTTCGAACCTTGACGGTGAAAGTCCTGCCAGATGTTATGTAGTCTATCACACACTGAATGTGGGACGCGTACTGTCTTGCCCAGCCTATCTTTGTGCTGAGTTAATGTATTCGTCTTTTGGTTTTATGATCAACCGTTGATTTTGTTTTACGGTTTGAATCTGCCAAAGTTCTCGCTGCACTGTACACACCACAATTAATAGTCTAGAGGTCGGATTCTTCGGAAAAATCTCCACGAAGCTCATTATCCAGTTCCGTCAGATCTTTGGGCTTGGGAGAAACTTAAATGTTGATGTTTCTCCGAGTCTTGAAGCATCATTCTTCGTCTATTGGATGTCTGTTCGTGGTTGGTCTTACTGTCGCTACTCTTTCTCTGTTGCCGGCTTGTTCTGGCTGCGGTAGAGTAGGCGCTCCGCTTACATAGCCCCTTTTTCGGAGTTGTTCGGCATGTTTTCGCAGACGTTGACGCAAAAAGTGCGAGAGCTCTGGGTGTTTCTCGCACCACAGAACCTGCAGTCGTGCCATGCAACCTTCTCGCTCGGGGGCCATACTACTATCGTAGCAATCTAGCAGGTCGTCATTGAGTCGTTCTGTCCACCCAAAAGTATTGAGATTCCGCCGATCCACCGCATTGACTCCGTCTTGATTGGCTCCCCCAACTCTAGGGTAGTCGGCATTGTTGTCCGACCCATTGTCGGGAGCCCTGCGCGTTCGATTGTTTTGAACCGCACTTACTACAACTATGTTTGTCATTGTTGTTCCCACGAGCAGCTAGGGAAAGGGTTCGTCCATCCTTGTAGAGCCCCGCGTGCAAGGATAATGCTGATACTTTGAGAGTTCGCCCGGTATCTCATGTCACCGTTTGAGACACTTCACCCAGGTGTCATTCAGCTTTCGGCACGGTTGTAACGCCTTCGTTTAGGCGTTATTCCTTCGGGACCATCCCTGGATAATTGTCCGTGACTGCTTATTAATTATTGTAACCATATTCTGCAGAAACCATTGATACAGGGACCCTCTATCCGCAACCCGAGGACGCGTTCGATAGCTTTGTCATAGGCTCGAAGAAAGGCGTAGCAGGATGTTGGGAGAACCTTTTCATCGATGGATGTGTCTGTAAAGACGCAGCATCCTATCAGCATTACCTATCGATGGACTAGATTGATGATCGGAAAGCTTTTGATTCAACTTCCTATAGAGGACTTGCATGTTGGTGGCGGAAGTGAGAACGTGTTTGGTGACAGGTGGTGAGAGGATTTTACTGAATTTGTGTGGAAGGTGTGAGTGGAGTGTGAGGGTGGAAGCCGAGGAGGTGAGTAGAGTTGTATGGGGTGGATTGGGGAGATAAAAAGTGGTTTTTGACGAGGGAGTGAGGTGGTATTAAGGTAGATAGTGAAAGTGAGGTTAGGTTGGCAAGCAGTCGGAGGAGCTTGTGGTCGGGAGTCTTGGGCATTTGAGGGCTCAGGGGTGGTTATAGCAGAGTTAGGGGATGTAAAGGGAGAGAAAGGGGTGTCTGCAGGGGCCGTAAGTTATAGAAAAGGAAAAAAAACAGGGGAAATAAAGGGAAAATTGGGCGGCGAAGCTGCTGAGACATCTGTCGGCCGCGGTGGGTATTGCATGGAGAATTCCCAGTTACCGGCGGCAGAGCGGGAGGTAAGCAGTGAGAGTGCTATCAGTGCTGCTAGTGAAGTTGACGGGGAGGAAATTTTCCACGTGCCACGACGGACAACAAGGCGTGGCTCGGGGTCGAGTAGCGCGTCTGGGAGAGGGGGAAGGCGGAACGAAGGAAGCGAGAAGGTAAGGGAGAGAGAGTCGAGCACAAGTGACGGGGAGGATCTCTTGAAGAGGAAGAGAGACAGCCGAGAGAGTCCGGACAAAAGCGAATTGGAGAGTCCATTCAAAAAAAGCGTGAGAGCATATAGGTCCCCCCCCCCCCCCCCAAAAGGAGGGATTGTCAGAGAAGGAGGCTATCGGGATGCTGGTAGGCGAGATCAGGGGGCTAAGGAAGGACGTGAAGGGGACTAAAGAGCAGGTGGAAGGTATGAGGGAAGAAATGAGG
This sequence comes from Andricus quercusramuli, assembly GCA_932178445.1. Taxonomy (NCBI): domain Eukaryota; kingdom Metazoa; phylum Arthropoda; class Insecta; order Hymenoptera; family Cynipidae; genus Andricus; species Andricus quercusramuli. The sequence continues at coordinate 243,278 of CAKNXH010060872.1, forward strand.
ATTAGAGATGAGAAATGGGAAAAGGAGATGAAAGAGATGAGGGAGAGAGTAGAGGGGCTAGAGAGGGAAAGGAAAGAGAAGGAAGTTAAAATAAAGCAGATGGGAGAGGAGATCAGGCTGTGGCAGGAAAGGACGGAAAAGAGACTTGAGAAGGTGGAGGGCTGGCCGGAAATGGAAGTAGGTGATGGAGGTGGGGGAAGTGAGATGTAAGGAGAGGGCGGATAGGGAACGAATAAGGGCAATGGAGTTGAGAATGGAGAGAAAAGAGAAGGCAGACAGGAGAAATAACATTGTGATAAGAGGGTTGAAGTTAAAGAGTGGAGAAGAAAGGGAGGGCGCGGAAGAGCTGCTACAGAGCATAGGGTGGGTTAAAGGCAGGGTAGGGAAAATTAAGTTGGAGGGGAGGAAAGAGAAGGAAGTGGCGGTTGTGGAGTTGGAGAGCTGGGAAGAAAAGTTGGGGGTAATGCGGAATAAGAGTAGGATACAGGATGCGGGAGTTTTCATAGATCACGATTTGACGAGAAAGGAAAGGGATGTACAGAGAATGCTTTATGACAGGGCGAGGAGGGAGAAGAGAGAAGGGAGATCGGCGAAGGTAGGATATAGAAAAATAAGAGTAGACGGGAAGATGTGGGTGTGGGATGAGGAGAGAGAGGTGTTGAAGGAAGTGCAGGGGGATTTGTTTCGTAGGAAGTAGGGGGGTGGGGGTAATGCAGGGTAGAGGAGTAGTGAAGGTGCTGTACTGTAACGTAGCAGGGGTAAAGAAGAAGGACGAGGAGTTCTGGCGGTATATCCAGGAATTTGATGTTGTTGGACTGGTAGAGACGTGGGCAGAAAGAAAGGAATGGGATAGAATAGAGCCAAAGCTACCAAGGGGGTATAGGTGGAGACTTCAGGAGGCGGTCAGAGTGAAGAAGAAAGGAAGGGCCAGTGGGGGAATTATAACCGGGGTTAGAGATGGATTAGAGGAAAAAGTTCATGGAGAGGAAGAGGGGGAGGGAGTGCAAATGAGGGAAATAAAAATAGGAGGGATAAAGTGTAAGTTTGTGACAGTGTACAACAAGGATGGGATGGAAAGATTCAAAGAAAGAGTGGAAGACCTGCTGGGCGAAAGAGAAGAGGGTATGGTGGTACTGGGTGGGGACTTTAATGCGAGAATGGGGAGCGAAGGGGGACTTTACAGGGAAGGGGAGAGCTTCGAGAGGAAATCGAAGGATAATGTAATAAATAAGGAGGGGGAGATTCTGAAGGACTGGATGGAGGATAGAGGGTGGGCAGTGGCGAATGGTATGGCAAATGGGGACGAAGAGGGAGAATACACATATGTAAGTAAGGTGGGGGTATCGGTGATAGATTATGTGGTCATGAATATGCAAGGATGGGAGGAGACGGAAAAATTCGCAGTAGAGGGGAGGGTGGAATCAGACCATCAGCCATTGAGTCTGTGGATAAGAGGTGAGGGTGGCGGAAGACAAGGCAGGGAAGAAGTCTCGATAGGGGAGAGGGTGACCTGGACGAGGGAGGTGGTGGAGAAGTATCAAGAGGAGCTAGGAAAGGTACGCTTCGGAGGGGAGTCGGTGGAAGAGATATGGGAGGATCTGAAAGAGAAGGTGAAAGCTTGTGTGCAAAAGGAGGTATTTAGAAAGAAGAAGAAAGGAATGGTGAAGCCGTGGTGGGATAGGGAATGTAAAAAGATTAAGAGGAAGGTGAAGAGGAAGTACAAGAAGTGGAAAGAGGGTCATGCGAGAAGCGAGGAGTACGTAGAAATGAGGAAGGGGTTTAGATTGGTGTGTAAGAAGAAAGAACAGGAAAAGGAGAAAGATCTGGAAGAGGAGTTAGCAAATGTTAAGACAGAAGGGGACGTCTGGAAGATAATAGATAGGTTTTGGAAGCGTAGGGTGGGGGTTAGCGAGAAGATAGGGAGTGAGGAGTAGAGAGAGTTTTTCAAAGAATCATTCCAAGGCTCGGATTCAAGGAAGAAGGATGGGGGAAGTAGAAGAACGGGGGAGGCAGAGATGGAGGAGTTGAATGACGAAGAGATAGAGAAGCAGATAAGGAAGTTGAAAAGGTCAAAAGCAGCAGGGCTGGATGGGGTAGAGAACGAAGCATGGCTGTTTAGTACACAAGAGGTTAGGGAGAGGCTTAAGGAGGTAGTGAAGAAAGTATGGAGGGGCGAGGGATTCCCAGGAGGGTGGAGAGAAGGGCTAATAGTGCCACTGTATAAGAAAGGGGATAGAGATAGGCAGGAAAATTATAGAGGGATTACGCTAATGAATACGGCGTATAAGCTATACGCGATGGTGGTGGCAGAGAGACTGCGGAAGGATGTCGAGGGGAAAGGAATATTGCCGGAGACGCAGGCGGGATTTAGGGCGGGTAGGAGTACTATCGACAATATCTACGTGATGCAGCACGTGGTGGATAGCGAATTAGCGAAGAAGGGGACGAGAGTGTACGCGTTTTTTGTGGATCTCAAAGCCGCGTTTCCATCGGTGGATAGGGGGAGGTTGTGGGAGGCAATGGAGGATAGGGGAGTAGAGAGAGGCCTGATTGAAAGGGTAAGGGAGATATATGAAGAGACCAAAGACAAGGTAAGAGGAGGGGAGGGGATTTCCGAGGGATTCTGGATGGATTGGGGTCTAAGGCAAGGGTGTCCACTTAGCCCAACGCTTTTTGCGATTTTAATTGCGGATATGGAAAGTAAGCTGGAGGCCGGGGTGGTAGGAGAAGTAAGGATAGGAGGGGTGAGAAATCGGTCACTAGCGTATGCAGATGACATAGTGTTGCTGGCAACCAGCGAGGAGGCCTTAAAGGAGATGATGAAGAGGTTGAGAAGATACCTGGATGAAAAGGGGTTAGAGCTGAATGCGGAAAAGTCCAAGGTTGTGGTGTTCAGAAAAGGAGGGGGAAGGGATAAGGGAAGGGAGTGGAAGTGGAAGGGAAAGGAGGTACAGGAGGTGAAAGAGTTTGTGTACCTGGGCTTCGTGTTTCGAAGGAATGGGGGAGTGGATGGTCCCATAAAAGAGAGAGTGAGGAGAGCAAATGTGGTGATGAGGCAGGTGTGGGGGTTGGGAATGAAGTTGTTCGCAGATGACTTTGGAAGGAGAATGAAATTGTTTGATGCACTAGTGATGAGTGTGCTATTGTATGGGGTAGAGGTGTGGGGGTGGAAGGAAAGTGAAGGGGTAAATAGAACGCAGGAGAGGTATGTAAAGTGGACCCTGGGGTTGGCAAGGAACACGCCTAATTATATTGTCAGGAGGGAGACGGGGAGAACGAGTGTAGGAATTCTAGCAGGGAGCCGGGCGTGTAAATATGAGGGGAAATTTTTGGAAGAGGGGGGAAGTAGGCTGGTTAGGGAGTGTTGGTGGGAGAAGGAGAACAGGGGAGGAGGTGGGAAGATGGAGGCGGAGAGGGAACGGTATTTTAGAATGAATGGATTGCAGATGGATGAAGTGAGTAAGATGCACGAGGAAGGAAGGAAGGTTTATGAATTGGTTAAGCAAAACTGCATGGAGAGAGAGAAGACAGAAGGGGAAGAGAGAATAAGCGAGTCAAGATTTAACGGGAACTATGTGTGGATTACGCCAAGGGCAAGAGCGCAATATTTGTGTGTGAAAGGAGAGAAAGGAAGTCAGGAACTTATAGCGAGGATGAGATGTGGGTGTATGGAGGGTTTCAATAGGTTTTGGCTCTCTCAAGAGAAGAGGATGTGTGAACTGTGCGGGAAGGGGGATGCAAGAGTGGAGCACTGGCTGGAGGAGTGCGGGGAGGTGGAAAGAAGTCAGATAAGCATGGAGGCATTGTTGCATGAAAAGGGGGAAAAAAGGGCAGTAGCATGGGTGAAGGGAGTGGTGGGTAAGATGGAGATGAAGAGAAGGAAGGAGGAAGAGGAGTGGAGAAGGAAAGATTGTAAATAGGAGAGAAAGTCGATATAAGTAAGATGTAAATATTGTAAATAGTAGATAAGTAATAGGTATTAGCTGGGAAAACAGAGGTTGGCAAGCGAGGCAATGCGAAAAAGTAGGGACATGCGAGCGAGGCGAGGCGAAGCGAGGAAGGCAAGGCGATACGAGCGTGCGGCTTAGAGATAAGGAATGGATGGATGTTAGTTTTTAAGG
>CAKNXH010060872.1:258508-274708 GCA_932178445.1 Andricus quercusramuli
GTGCTAGTGGACCTCTTTATATTCTGTAAAGGGGGCGCACCTAGTAGAACGGGTTGTCAAGATACAGGGGCCCGAATTTTCGACGATTCACCCCGACTGCTAACCTTCAATTGTACATAACTCCTGTTACAAATATCCAATTTAACTTTTTTATGCGGGTTTTAGAAAGGTATTTTAACAAGGTTTAAAACAAAAATAACCATTGAACAATAAAAAAATTATTTCACCTTGATTTTTCATTTTAAAAAACATTTTTGTGACTTTCTCCCAATGCGGCATTTTTAATATTTTTTTAGTTAGGCTAGAAAAAAAGCTTGATTTTTTCTCTTGAAAAACACCCTAGAACGAAAATGGGATGGAAAGTATTGGTTGAGTTGTAGAAGGTCATAAGAGCGCGGGTGCCCCGCGCCAACGAGCCACGGCGCTACTAGGCGTGCTGTAGTGACTTAGTTGTTTTAATAATTGATCAAAATGATTTTTCAGTTAAAATGTAACGAATATTTCATTTTATCCTTACTTTCATGTAGCTGGAGAACGATTTACATATTTTCTTAATTAAAATTTTCAAATGGTTCCATTGTAGGAAAACGATAGTTAATAATAAAATCATTAACGATTTTGTTGGATGGTTCTGCTTATCTGTTACATTTTGAGATGGTTTTTAATAAGTCGTCTTGTTTGCCACGTTTTGGTGAGTTTTTTTGGTGTTAATCTCTTTGCCTTTAACAATTTTTGACGTGATTCTCCTTGCCTTTCACATTTCGGGGTGCTTTTTTTATGTGAGTCCCCTTGCCTCTCACGTTTTGGGGTGCTTTTTTTATGTGAGTCCCTTGCCTCTCACGTTTTGGGGTGCTTTTTGGTGTGAGTCCCCTTGCCTCTCACTGTGTTACTTAAAAAGTGATTTTTTATTCAGCTTAACGTTCACTTTGATCTTCTCTTCGCGATCTCTTTGCGATTTTTCTCTTCGGGAAAATGTCATACTGTGGAGATGATGAATACTTCTTCAAAATTAGAGTCGATTCTGAAGAGGGTACAAAGTGATAGTATTTTTGTGTGTTTGGCACATTCTTTGCAGTCGAATCGAGTTTTAAGGTTTTCAGCAGTGGCGGCATGATTTTCTTTGGAAAATGAAAAATATTACCGTTTCAGGCAAGTATTTAACCCATTGATATAGAGCATCAGCAGTCAAAATCTGATTCTGAGACGATGCCTGGAGACTTGCACGTGCGGCGAGTCTTGTCAAATTGCCCCCAATTCCATCACATGGAATACCGAAGTCTGCTTCATGATACAGCAGATTTGCAAAATTGTACTTACTTTCAAAATGTTGTGCTGCACCATCGGTAGAGTAAATAATTTTTTTTGGTTTAAAATTATCTTTTAGGTATTTGGTTATAACTTTCTGAAATTCGTAAACAGATATTGTTTCGTGATTTCGGTTGTCGGATAAAAGAGCTAGATTGCGATGTTTTAATTCATTACCCTCTTTGTAATAGATGACAGTTGTATAGATCGTGACTTGATTTTTGTTACTTGTAAGCAGAAACATAATTTTGATCAATTATTAAAACAACTGAGTCACTACAGCACGCCTAGTAGCGCCGTGGCTCGTTGGCGCGGGGCACCCGCGCTCTTATGACCTTCTACAACTCAACCAATACTTTCCATCCCATTTTCGTTCTGGGGTGTTTTTCAAGAGAAAAAATCAAGCTTTTTTTTCTAGCCTAACTAAAAACATATTAAAAATGCCGCATTGGGCGAAAATCACAAAAATGTTTTTTAAAATGAAAAATCAAGGTGAAATAATTTTTTCATTGTTCAATAGTTATTTTTGTTGTAAACCTTGTTAAAATACCTTTCTAAAACCCGCATAAAAAAGTTAAATTGGATAACTGTAACAGGAGTTACGTACAATTGAAGGTTAGCAGTCGGGGTGAATCGTCGAAAATTCGGGCCCCTGTATCTTGACAACCCGTTATACTAGGTGCGCCCCCTTTACAGAATATAAAGAGGTCCACTAGCACTACAATCTGGCGGAGTTTGAATAAGATAGGCGACAACAAAATTTTAGGTGGGGACACTTGGGAAATTTTACCCCATATACAGATTCAAAAGTTAGAAATTCAGAATCTACGGGTTTCGACGATTTCAGATACCTAAAAATTTTTCTAAAAAATTTAAAATTAGATCAAATATAATGTATCTTGTAAAGAAAAAGAGATACGCTAAAACGGACGAAAATTTCAGATTCACCTTCAGAGTCATTCAATATATAAATATTATCAATTAATTATAAGTAAAATGAGAATATGCATAAATAAATATCACTGCTCGTATTATAATGTTTAAAACAAATAAATATAGCACACAATGGCAACTTTTCACTTTTTATTTAAGATATCTTGAAATTCTGGCATATAGGAAAAATTTAGACAACGGATTGGTCCAATCACTGTTCAGTACTCACAAAGAGTTTTTCAGGAGTTAACTGATAATGCTAGAAGTAAGGTTATGATTCAGGCACTCTTGAAAGTAATTTTAAATCGAAATGCGTAAGCGTCACAACTAGAAACAGTGATTATTTTCAATGCGCGTAAGCACATCAGCTATAAAAAGTAATCTGGCTGAAAAATCGCAAGCGTAGCAGCTAGGAACAATATTTTTCAAACACCTGCATGACAATTTTTTACTTTTCATGTCTATAGAGTGGATACAAAACAGTTCATTGAAGAGAAATCGTGAAAAGCAACTGGCTTTCAGAAATAGTTACTTCCTGCATGCTTTACATGCTACATTATGCGAAAATCCCATACCATGCGTTACAAGAAATTATTGATCCGTTTGGCCTCAATTTAAGAGTATGATCCCCCCTCCATGCCTTGCATTCTCTTTAAATTACTGTTTAAGTGCTTGATATCAAGTTTATCGATTGTTTCTCGAGTTTTAGACGGACATGTTTGTAACTTCGGAAAAAATGGCGATCTTTGCCTGAGCACCAACAGAGATCCTTGCTGAAGAATTTGTCCCCGTCCGAAAAACCGCGTATCGTAGATTAATTTTGTATAGGAATGTACCGTTTTTTCAAACCCTTATTTCAGAGTGCTTAGAGGGTATTTATGTTCGTTAGTGTACAATAATGCATAACATTTTATTTACTTAATATACTTCCTTTTTTTAAATTACAGTTGCTAGTGTTGAAGTACGTTCAGAACAAGGATGTGTTTATGCGATATCATAAAGCTCATCTGACGAGACGCCTAATATTAGATACGTCAGCTGATTCGGAAAAAGAAGAAAATATGGTCGAGTGGCTGCGCGAGGTTGGAATGCCGGCTGATTATGTCAATAAATTGGCACGTATGTTCCAAGACATAAAAGTGTCACAAGACCTAAATCAACAGTTCAAGGAGCAATGTCGAGCTGTTATTGCCGACAGTATTAATATTAAAGTAAGTTTACAAGCGGATAGTGACATCGCATTTCATATTTCTTATTATACACCTTTAATCATCCTACGAAAATTCACAGATAATAACTAGTTGCATTTAAACAGCAGACTGATTCTTAAATGCTATTAATCACGCCATATATTTTTACATTATTCATTTACAATTTTATTAATTCGTGAATCGACAATATGTGAATTCCGCAGATACTAAATGCTGGTGCATGGGCAAGAGGCAGCGAAAGGGTAACTGTCAGCTTGCCACTTCAATTAGAAGACTATATTCCCGAAGTAGAAGATTTTTATAAAAAGAAACATAGTGGAAGGAAACTCCAATGGTATCATCATATGTCAAATGGAACGGTAAGAAAAATATTCAAAAGTATATAAAACACTATTTTAAATTATAATTTTTTTCTCGTTATTTCAGATCACTTTTTCAAATCAAGTAGGACGTTTCGACGTAGATGTTACAACGTTCCAAATGGCCGTGTTATTTGCTTGGAATCAACGGCCTCTTGAAAAGATCTCGTATGAAAATCTTCGTTTGGCTACGGAACTTCCTGACCCTGAATTAAGGCGGACGTTATGGTCATTGTGTGCGTTTCCTAAATTAAAGCGACAATTGCTTTTAGTAAATCCAGCGGCGCACACTCCAAAAGACTTTGCACAAGACACGAGGTTTTGGGTGAATCAAGAGTTCGCTATTGTGTATGTATTTGATAACAGAAAAATTCGACTCAGTTTAACCCTTACTTATAAAAGTTATTGACTTAAACAGTTTTTGTCGGTAAAAAAATGAGTATGCAAAATTATTAATTTTCGTTTATATGATGTATTAATAGGAAAAATGGAAAGCTACAGAAACGAGGAAAAATTAATTTGATTGGACGTCTACAGCTCTCTACAGAAAGGAGTAAGGAAGAAGACAATCAATCAATTGTTCAGCTTAGAATTTTACGTCTTCAAGTAAGTTGTAGTATAAAAATGGTTACAATTTCTGGGTCTTCGCCAAACCGCTGAAAAGTACCCATAATTTACACACTGGTGCGAATTTGGTTTTTTGAATGTCTCCTCCACGGTCATAACTTCGCTACTATTCGCGCTGTCCGTCACTCACACAACTAAAAGAACTAAAGATATATTCCCAGATGACAAACGTGCGTTGCCCGTCACTCGCACGACATGTCCGGGTCGGCGTCTAGCAATAATGCGCCTTTCTTGGCGGACTGAAATGCTGGAGGCTACTGTCCGTTCACTTTTGGAAGGCTCCTTCTAACAATCTCTCCATTTTTGAAAATTACTCGTAAAAGCAGAATTGCAGAAAAACACAGCTCATACCATGATAAAGCTTACTTTATTCCACATTAGACCTGTGCACATTCATTTATGTACGAAAATTCATTTGAAAAATAACATTTGAGAAAAGATGAAAATCGTGCTTTTTTCGCGTCACTCTGCTATGGCTTGACTTTCAATGACGACATCTTACAAATGAACAATTTGAAAATTTTGAAAAAGATTATGTAAATACTTTGATATTTTTACTATAAGTACGTGAAAACTAAATTTCAATATATTAATAGCAATTAACGTAAAATGAAATTGAATATGATTGTGACATCTCTTGTAATTTGCATAGTAAAGAGTTGTATTTTACACTAAACTGCTTAGAAAATATCAACAGTACAATAAGGTAATAACTAACTATTTCAAACTAAAAATGTAGTAGTTTTTAACTAATATTGGTCTCGTCGCCGCGGACCTCACATCCTCTCTTTTCAGACACGTTGTGCACGCAACCGCACCTGTTTTACGCAGCGGTACATGTGACCTATATAACTCTTTCGCCAAAGAATTCGCAAGTCACTCAGTCGCGTATTTATTTTCTCTTTCGCCCGCTTTTGAGTGTTTTATAAATAGAAGGCTTCCGCTTGCGATATTCCAAGATATGTATATATTTCTCCAATACCAAGATGTTGAATGGTATTTCCGCCTATGAGTTGAACATCCTAATCGTCACGGGATGATGTAGTTTCTCGTCTTCCTTGGTGTAGGTGGACGCAGGCACACTTGTCCAGTCCGAAGCTCATGCCAATCGCTTTAGAATACCTATCTACCGCATCGACAAGGATGTTAAGGTCCTTTTTTGAGGAAGCAAAGAGTTTAAGGTCGTCCATGTATAAAAGGTGGTTGACCTTATATTCTCTTCTGTTCGGCGGGCCACATAGGTATCCAGAGCTTCTGCCTCGGAGCACAATAGATAGAGGCAAGAGGGAGATGCAGAAAAGTATCGGACTTAGAGAGTCTCCTTAAAAGACCCCCCTCTTATATGTGACAAAGCTTGTAGTCACTTGTCTTTTGTCAGATGTCATGACAAATCTTGTCCGCCACAAGAGCATAAGCTCTTTTATGCATCTCACTATTTTTGGATGCACCTCCATGCACTCAAGGAGCTTAATGAGTAGCTCATGGTTCATGTTATCGAATGCCTTACGGTAATCAATCCAAGCCATGGACAGATTGCGTCGATACCTGATCGAGTCCTAGGTAATACACCTGTCTATTAACAGGTTCTCCCTGCAACCTGCCAGCCCTTTCTTGCATCCACGTTGTTAGACTATTACACTCCATACCGGCTCGATAGATGTTAATATCCTCTCTTTGAGGATGCCAGTGAATAGCTTTTAGCTGGTGTGTAAACAAGCTATGGGCCTGTAGTTTTTTGGACTTGACAAATCTCCGGTCTTAGGGATCAATATCGTGCGCCCTTCCACTAGCCACTGCGGGACGGGTTATTCTCCGTTTAAGAAAGTAGTAAATATACGAGCTAGATGTTGGTGCGTAGAAGTAAACTTCTTCCACCAAAAGTTTTTGATTTTATCTGGCCCTGGCGCTGGAAAGTTCTTAGTTCTAGCGATAACTTTCTTCACTTCTTCAGCAGTAATTAGTGGACACTCTTCCTCTGGACCTTGTAACCTTTGCCTTTGGCAAAAGTTACGAAAGAGTGATATATCAGAAGCGTCTTCATTTAGCTGATAAGTAGCTCCGTATACTTGCTCCCAGAAGACTTGAATCTCGTCTCGACTAGGCGCATTTTTAACTATACATGACGCTTTATTGAACAGACGGGAAGGATTAGTAGAAGAGGTGGAGTTTTCCTGAATCCACGTGACTCACCGTTCAAGGCGCTGTTTCGCTGTTGAAAGAGTGCTGCTTGATGGTCGACAGTTTACGCTTGTTTAGCGGATGATTTGCTTTCCTCAAGTTTCGAGCAAGTGCCCTAACTTTTGGAGTGAACTTTTTATTTGATGTTATGTAGCTAATCACGCATTGCACATTTGATGCATGCCGTCTCGTCGTTTCAATTTTGAACTGAAGCTGTGCAATACCCTCGCGTGTCTTACTCAGACGTACCGAAGTATCGTTACTTCTATCGTCGCTAAGCAGGGAGATCGCCTTCTCGTAAACAACACAGTTCAGATTCCAGAGATTAACATCTTCGGGGAGCAAATCGCGGAGAGCAGTATTAGCTTCAGCTAATTTGTCCATCATGAGGAAGACTTTTTGGTGGATAGATTTCCTACTTCTCATGGTGGCATTATCGGCTACCTGCAAAGGTGGTCTTGCTGGAACGGGTGGAATGTTCGCTGGAGGATGTTGCTCCTCTTCCTGTTGATAAAGAGCTTCATATCCGTTTTTTCGCAAGAAGGATACCTGATCTCTCGAATACTGAGGCGTTTTATGAGCATATTCCGGCTGCATATTGACCCTACGGTCAAGCTTCTTTGGCAACAGGTAAGAAGGTCCCTCCTGAGTTGGTCCGACCATTCAAATCGATGTTCTCGCGTTTGTCCGGGGCCATTGTCTGGTCGTCGCCTCGGTTCGATCCTATTGCCACTCCCAACTGAACCATGGCCCCCATCCGAGAGAGGCCTATTGTGGGTGGCACTGCGCGATACTTGTGTCGTAACCGCATAATTCGTTGCATTGGGGAGTTAGCCCAAACAACGCGGCTGACTGCAAGAGCCGGAGCTCTCGGGCGATTTATGGTAATCCGTTCCAGAGTTATCATGCTCACCGAAAGTAATAATAAAAAAGAAAACGTTCCTTGCGGCAGCGGCCATATTTCCCCTGGTTTTCAACATTTTTTAACGAAAAATTACCTAAAAATATGAATCTGAATTAATAGAACCTAATAAGAAAATCCTTCTTTTTTAAAAAAGTTAATTCGTTTTAATTCAAAAGTCTACTATTATATTTTTGGTTCAGAATTCATCTCTTTTTGTTTAAAAGTTTACTATTTCGTTGAAGTTTGAATCGTTTTTAATTTAAAATTCGTCGGTACCATTTTCCATTGAGAATTTTTTCTTTTTATTGTTGATAATTCAACTACTTGGTTGAAGGTTGAACTACTTTGTTAAACATTCCTTACATTGGTTAAAGATTAAACTATGTTGTGCAAAATTGATTTTTTAAACTAAAAATTTAAGTATTCAATTACTGGTTGAAACTTGATCGTTTCTAGTTGAAAATTCAACAATATGGTGGAAAAATGTATGTATTTTGTTGTAAATTCCTCTTCCTTGGTAGAAAATTCATATTCTTAAATAAAAATTTAACTGCGTGGCTGAAAGTTAAACAGCTTTGCTAAAAATTAATCTTATTAATCTTATACGTTGAAGATCCATTTCTTTGATTGAAACTTTAACCTTATTTGTTTAAAATTAATTGTACTTTTTGAGTAAATAGTCATTTATTAAACTGAAAATAATTCATTCAATTTTTGGTTGAAAATTTGTGCATTATGTTGTAAATCCGTTCTTTTTGGTATAAAATTAATCTTTCTTTGAAAATTCAATTGAACTTCTCAGAATCAAAAGGGAGACGCGTGAATTCAGCCTGAGAAGTATTGTCCTGAAAGTCAATTTTAAAAACCGTACGAATTTTAATTTTAAACATAAAATAGGGCCAGTGCCCAATTACAAGGGGGATGATGACCATCAGTGACAATTTTTTAGTTCCTTACATAAAATACCTAACCTGCTTATTTCTATATTGAAACGGGTAATGTTAGAAACATAACCCAAAGGCACGAATGTTTAATGCGTTAATCATGTAAATAAATAAACTATCTATCGAATTTTTGGGTTCATATTTGAAATCTCCACAAGCGATTTATCTTTTTTTATTGCTTGTAGTCTAATACCACTGTACGCCGAACATTCCCAAATAAAATGCTCTAGTGTATCCATTTGTCGCAAGTTGCACATCTGATAACAACTGTCGCAATCAAATAAATATATCTGTCCACTCAGAAAATTCTCCTTACAAGGAAGGTATCTCAGGTGATCCTCACCGATTTTAATGATCTTGATATATGTTGTCCACTAAAAAAGAAACGACACGTGTTTTTTTTTCATCGGCCAATAAGCGGGTTAAGGGGGTGTAACAGGCCCCCCCCCCCCCCCCCCAAATATGGTAGTGCCAAGGTGTGGTTTGATTGTTTCACATTTAAGAAGACAATATTTTTCCATGAAACCAATTGGAAAAGTTTCGTTTCAATAAGGGATGAAAAACGCTATTAGCCCGACTTGATTAAAAAATTTGAAAGAGGTAAACCACTCCCTACATACGACGAGAATAATGGAAAGTAAGGGAGAGTTCAAGAGAAAAATCTTTAAAAAATATATGTGGCCCAACAGTATAAGAGTAAGTTGAAGTGTTCGTACATTTTTTTGAAAACCATATTGTAGGGGGTAACTACCCCGAAATACACATTATCATGAATAAGCATATACGCAACCTGCGATTTTTATAAAACTGTGTATACAGGGGGTTTCTGAGGTTGCTGAATCCAAATTTGATAACAGAATTTCAAAATTCAAAATGGTGGGTCCAATATGGCTGATCAAAAGTTTTAAAATTTATTGAATTTTTATAAAAGGCAATATCCTATAGTTTTCGGGGTCGCTGAATCCTAATCTGAAATAAAAATTTCAAAATTCAAAATGGCGGATCAAAAATTTTTGAAGTGACACATTCTGAAATGTGGATCATCTACACTAATTTGGAACTTTAACAATTTATTTTTCCACCATCATTGGAACAGAAAGTTAAATTCTCATAGTATTGCAAATTGTATTGCATAGTATTGCGAAAATAAAAAATTGCAGTCTTAGATTTTACAATGTGTTCTGCGAGACTCTTCAAAATTAAAATCAACTGGATTTTTGAATGGTTCTGGTTTGTCATCAATGTACCCACTTTTATACCAAGAGTATTTGCACAAATGCAAATTGTAAATGTAAACTTAAGTCGTGATTCACAAGGATAACGCTATGGAAAAAGTGCCGCACGGAACTAGAAATGCTTCCAAAAAGAACTTTGGCCGTCGAAGGAAGAAAACAAGCCTTGTTCAGTCAGTGTCAACAGCAACTCATAGTTATACAATACAACCGCTGATATTTGCGAAGGAAAATTTTTTTTCGCCTCTGTTTCTAGTCTTGAAAGAACAAAGCGGAAAGTTTGGACCAGTTCACGTCTGTTCACGTCCGAAAATGTTCATATAGAAGCATCCAAATCTGGGAAAATTAGTACAGGTACAAAATCTATAATCAACTCTCTTAATGACAGCATTATATTAGGTGTACAAATAAGTTTCCGCCATTTGACAAAAAATGGTGCCACCTGTAGTTTTTTTTTTTTTTGAATTGACAGATGTAAAACGTCACTGTCGTTAGGTTGGGTTAGCAACATAGCGTTGAAACATTAGTAAATTTTTATCAGTGTAATATATTCTTTTGTGGGCGAAAATGTCGAGTTTTGAGCCGAATAAGCGTCATTTGCGGGAACTTTTGATTTACTTCTTCAATTTTCAGAAATCTGCAGCTGAGGCGCACCGATCGAAATAAGTGGAAATCAGAAGGAGCAATGTCTGGTGAATACGACGGGTGGGGTAAGACTTCCCACTTCAGTGTTTCCAGATAGGTTTTGACTGGCGCTGCAAATGCCTGGCAAGCAGCATTTCACATGTGGAAAATCGGCGTTCAACGTTTCTCAGCGTCAGTTCATACGGAACCCAATTTCCTTGCTTTTGAATCATTCAAATGATCTTAAACGATGTAAAATAATAATTCTTCCAATTGCGCGTCTTCGTACACTTTCGGCCTTCCGCAACGTTCCTTGTCTTCGATATCAAATTCACCGTTCTTAAACTTCTGAAACCACCCACGACAACTTCTCTCACTTAAAGCAGCCTCACCATACGTTTCTAGAAGCAATTGGTGCGCCTCAGCTGCAGATTTCTGCAAATTGAAGAAATAAATCAAAAGTTCCCGCAAATGACGCTTATTCGGCTGAAAACTAGACATTTTTGCACACAAAAGAATATATTATACTGCTAAAAATTCACTAATGCTTCAACCCTATGTTGCTAACAACTGTCCAACTTAACGACAGTGACGTTTTACATCTGTCAATTTAAAAAAAATTTACAGGTGGCACCATTTTTTGTCAAACGGCGGAAACTTATTTGTAAACCTAATAATTCAAAAAATGATTTCTCAAATTACATTTATATTTCATTCCTTTTAGATCACTTTAAAATTTGGTTGAAAGAAATATATCTTCCAAACGTGGAACAAAATAGCGTCTTATTAATTCACGCATGGAGTAGTAATTGCCCTAGAATAGTAGCGGAAACCACACCCAAGAATAAACATGTCACTGTGAAAATAGTACCAACAGGAATGGCAGGAATATTCAACCCCTTGATTATACATCAAGGGTATGAATATGCCTGCCATTCGGTTTTCGAATCTGTAAAAATTTCATGCGGCACTTTTCCCATAGTTCAAATTCTCTTGGTACAAAAATGGGTACATTGATGACAAACCAGAATCATTCGGAAATCCAGTTGATTTTAGTTTCACAGAATCTTGTAAAACACATTGTAAAATTTAAGGCTGCACATATTTTGCTGTCATTCCATGTTTATGGTGTAAAAAATCTTTATGACTGAAACACTTTTTCGATGATTATTGATCATTATTGTTGCGAGTTTGAAACGTAAGAAAAATTGTGCACTGTAATGCTCATTATTGATACATGTATTTAAAACTACAGCACAAATCTACATATATGACAAATTGTTGTACCAAGCAATCTGCAGTATTATGAGAAATTATCTTTCTGTTCCGACGATGGTGGGAGAATAAATGGCTGAAGTTTCAAATAAATGTGGATGATCCAAATTTCAGGATGGCTCACTTTTAAATTTTTTGATCTGCCGTTTTGAATTTTTTATTTCAGATTAGGATCCAGCGCCCCAGAAAACTATATGATACTGACTTTTATAGTTAGTTAGTTCGTTTTAAGACGGGCGGAAAGCGTATGAAGAGCTTCCCTGGCGCTCAAGCTATAAATCCTATTGTGCCACACACTTACCTATTCGCTCTCAGCAGTTGACCCCAGACCCAGGATCCGTACCACTTTCCTTATATCTTTTTGGGTAAACCCAAGATTTCCCTGGCTCTATCCATCCTATAAGTAAAACCCAGGATCGATTTCGCCTGACAGCAACTCTGGATTCGTTCCCAGTATTCCCGGTGTTTTGTTCGTATCCAGCTTTTAATGGCTATCCCGACACAGCAAGACGCTATTCCCAGTACCGGTTCCGGTCATATGTATTCACTCGCTGCACCGCATTTTGCCAACTGGTCCCCCTTTTCGTTGCCCTTGATCCCTGTGTGACCAGGGACCCACATGAAAGCCACATTGTTTCTTTCTGCAAGTTGGTTTAATGCCTTTTTGCATTCCCAAACCAGTTCTGATGTTATGTCTGGTTTCCCTACGGCAGTTAGTATCGCTTGGCTGTTCGAGCAGATCGTAATCTATCTGCCAGCAGCGTTTTCTTCTATTAGTGTTTCAGCACAGCGAAGGTCGGCCAGGACCTCCGCCTGAAAGACAGTAGCATGTCGCCCTAGTGGGATCCCTTTCCCCTTCCCTCTCTTGCTGTCATAGATTCCTGCTCCTGACTCTCCCTCACCCCTGGAGTCATCCGTATACTAGATTTCCCCTTGGAGGAGCGGGTTATCATTTGCCTTCCACAAATCCCTGCTTGGAATGGAGACACGGAAAGCTTTGGCAAAGTTAAAGCGTTTTGTTATTTTATCTTTTCTCATCTCTAGAATCGGCAGTGTGCTGATGTCACTCGGGAGCCTAGTGTACCTTGTCCCCCGAGTCCATGTATTTGCTCTTGCCAGGAGGCCCATCGCGTGTGCCGCTCTAGCAGTTATCGCAACATGTAGGGATTCTTCACAGAGCATGAATCCTATCGCTGCTGTGGGCATAGTCCGCAATGCTCCAGGTTAACCCCTAAATGCTAGCGTTTGTAATCTTCGCAGCATGTCCTGCATTGTTTTAAGTTCTGCCCGTGGCCACCAGACCACGGCCGCATGTAGGAGCCTTGGTTTTAGGACAGCAGAGTATAGCCATGTAAGCATTTTAGGCCCTAGATCCCACGTGAACCCAAAGGCTCTCCTGCACATCCAAAAAGTCATAACAAACTTCCTGCATTGGATCTCAAGATTCTTCGGCCAGTTCAATTTGCCATCTAGAATGACAACCGAGTATTTAACTAAGTCTGAGATCATCAGCCTCTTACCACAGAAGACAGGAGCGTCAACTTTCGGCACTTTATAATTTCTCGTGACAATTATCATGTTGGTCTTTTCCGGATTTACCGAGAGACCTGAGCTATCGCACCAGAGCTCTACGATGCGCAGCGCCGACCTCGTAAGACCCATCAACGTTTCCAGATGAGTCCCCCTGACTAGGATTACAAAGTCATCCGCATAGCCCTGAGTATAATACCCTTTTTTATTTAGCCTTCGAAGGCTTCCTATCCAGCATACCAGCTGGTCCGGCACGCCACATCTCAAAGCCTCTCGGCAGATGACGTCTGGAGGAGTATTGCTGAAAGCACCTTGTATATCCAAGAAAGTGCCCACAACATCCCCTTTTTGTTCCAACTGCTGCTCCAATTTTGCCACAACAGTATGAAGCGCAGTTTCTACCGAAGAGCCTGCCTGAAAAGTATGCTGCCCTCTATACAGCGGGGAAGCCAAGAGCACCTCATCCCTAATGTATCTCTCGACCAGCTTCTCCAACGTCTTCAGGATAATAGTCGTTAGGCTGATTGGTCGGAAATCTTTTGCAGCTGGCGCCCCTAGTGATTCAAAAGGACAGAAGGACCCTACAGCCAATTCCGCCTTTTTTTAATCAACGACCTTAGCGGCGAAATTCCAGTCGGCCCTCTCCACCTCTTGGCCCCAGCCTTCCTCCTCTTGGTCGGTTCGGATTCGCTGAAAACCCAGAAAGTGAACTTCCATTAGGTGAATCATCGTTACTTCTTCGTCTTCGGCAAACTCACCATTATCGAGCCTTATTAGCCTGAGTCGAGCTTCCGCATTCTTCGCCAGGATCTTGTGGACCCTCGCTGTTTCCGGAATGTCCTTCAATTACTCGCAGAAGCCCGTCCAATTCTCCTGTTTACACTTTCTTATAATTTTATTGTGTTCATGCTGGGCCGTCTTATAGATATCCCAGTCTGAAGGCTATTTAGTTCTACTTGCCCTATTGCACAACATTCTTGTCTTTTCACGGAGTCTCTTCAGGTGGGTATTCCACCATTCTGCTCCCTGCCTAGACTTAATTGTACTTGTAGGGCAATTGTTCTCATATGATGTAGTCAAGAGTCCTTCACAGAAAATCCGTGGCGTGCTCTCACTCATCAATGGTACCATAGCTTGTGGGGAATTCCGGAAGCCTCCCTTTGAGTTCCTCTTTATATGAGTACTAAAGTGTGTTTCTGGGGTTTCTGATGTTAGAAACCATCAGTTTTTCTAGGGCTAATCGAAACACGATATATTTGTGGTCAGAGAGAGACTCCCCATCGGAAACTCTCTAGCTCACTACCCTGCTCCTTAGTACACCCAAACATAGAGTCAAATTGAGAACCTCACTCCTGTTTTCAGTCTGGAATGTGGGAGTATCGTCGCGATTTAGAATCTCGAGCTCTGTGCCCGCTATGTATTCAATTAAATATCTCCCTCTGTCATTGATGTTTGTGCCCGGGAAATACGCCGAGGCAATAAACACCTCTAGCCTTTCTCCACTAGATAGGGTCGGTAGTCCAGAGCCGCAAGGGATCTAGAAGCTCGCTCCGCTCGTGGTAGACTGCCCCTTGAGGAGCCTTCCACCACTAGAGGTGGGTTAGAAGAGGGCCCCGGAACGGGCCCTCATTGTTTTCGTTTTATTTTTCGTGTTTCATGTAATTGTCCCACGAGAAACTAGGGAAATTAGAAACACCTCTTTAGAGCCCCGCTTTCAGGGGGCAGGTCTAAATACTATGGAATTCGACCTGGTGTCCCAAAGTCCCCGTTAAGGGACCTCCTTTGAGACCCCTGCCTATCCGCCTCTACGGAGAGGGGCAGGACAGGATGTTTAAGGATTTGTTAACCCTGGTACCATTCAGCCCTTGACACGGCGATCACATCGTAGCTTGGGAGCATAAGAACTCGCGCCCTCGATATTCCAGGAGGCTTTGCCATTACCCCCTGGAAGGATCGCTCCTTCGTTCAAGTCCCACTGACCAGAGTCCGTCAGTTCCCCAGAGTACCTACACCTCGCGATGTGGCCTCCGTGGTTCACCTGTCCAGATCTATAGTCTGCTAAGACCCGTAAGCCCTCCCACCCACTACATGGTCCCGCGATCCCTAGGAAGAGTACTGACTTTTAAGCTCACATTCTTGGGTCGCTTCGTGTCCTCAATACTCACGAGGGTTCCGCCGGCCTGTCGTTGTGATTTCGTCCTACCCTGTGGCCACCCATCTAACGGTCATGACATGTGGCCACGAAGTAGTATAAGGAGACCCCACTCCCATGCGGTCTTTGGAAAATTGGGACGCATAGATGCGGATATAGTTAGTTTGCATCGTTCGCAGCGCCTCTTGCAGAAAAGCGTTGAAATACACACTTCCTCCATACCTTTTTTTTTATAAAAAAATCCACAACATCAGCCACAAAAATAATGAAGAGGAGAGGACTGAAGCTATCACCCTGTAGAACCCCCTGAGTCACGTCGACTGTTTCCGAGTAGGACTCACCACATTTGACCCTTAGACCGGCGTTTGCCTAAAGCGAGACCAAAATCCTAATAATTTGGCCACTTACACCAAGGTCATTTAGTTTGGCCCAAAGCATAGTATGGCTGATTAAGTCAAATGCTCTCCTAAAATCGACAAAGATGATCTGTAAATAATCTCTCTTGTTAGTGGCAAAGTGCATGCTTATTACCGAATAGAGTGTAAATAAGTGGTCTCTGCAACCCCTCCCCGTTCTAAAACCCGCCTGCTCCTCTGGCAACAGTTTATATGCTTCCGCCCATTTTGATAATCTAACAGTGAGTAGCGTCGTAAAGGTTTAGTTTTTGATTTCATAAGAGCTATCCCTCGATAGTTTAATGGGTCACGTTTATCGCCCGTCTTGTGAAGCATGAACATATCAACAACAGACCATTGGTTAGGAACTTTCTCGGAGTTAAGAACAGTATTAAAAATGTTGAGCAAATAATGATACCATTCGGGGGTTAGATGTTTGAAGAAGTCATTATTTATACCATCCGGACCCGCAACTTTATTCTTTTTACAACCCGAGATAACTTTTTGTAGTTCAAGTAAGGTGAAGTCAGT